>JAVTVY010013345.1:0-57290 GCA_036873755.1 Hanleya hanleyi
CGGTGCTAGCGAAGCCATTATGGACATAGTGTTGAACGGTTATAAGTTGCCGTTGTTCACCATTCCTGATGAAGTTAAACTTAATAACAATAAGTCCGCCTGGGATAATAGAGATTTCGTCATTGGCGAGATATCTACATTGCTTGAAAGAGGCGTGATAAGCGAAGTGCGAGATCGACCTTTCATCACCAATCCTTTGTCAGTAGCAATTCACAAAGGGACGAATAAGAAAAGTCTAGTTTTGGACTGCCGTCATGTCAATCCTTGCCTATTTAAATTCAAATTCGTTTGCGAAGACACCACTGTCGCTAGAGCTTTGTTTGGAAAGGGTGATTATTTGTTCAAATTTGATATCAAATCGGCCTTCCATCATATCGAGATTTGGGAAGAACATCGAAAATACTTAGGATTTTCTTTCATCATTCAAGGGGTCGAGAAATATTTTGTATTTAATGCTTTACCATTCGGGCTTTCCACATCCCCATTCATATTTACCAAATTATTCAGGGTTCCAGTAACACATTGGAGAAGCCAAGGTCACCGGATTGTAGTTTTTTATGATGACGGGATAGGGGGCGCTAAAGGTCGTGAGGACGCCACTGACCTGAGTAAGCAAGTTAGACAGGACTTGGACGAATGGGGTTTTCTAACCTCCGAAGAAAAATGTATGTGGGATCCAAAAATTCGTATGGAATGGATAGGCACTGTACTGGATATGGTACTGGGCAAGTTATATGTCAGTCAAGACAGAATCCAGAGATTATTGAATGCTGTTATTAGCATCATAGAAAATATAGCATCAGGCCAACTACACATTCAGGCCAGGAAATTGGCAGCTTTGATTGGACAGATAGTTTCAATGCAGGGGGCTATGGGGCCAGTAACTAGACTGCGCACCAGATACATGTATCAATGTCTAGAGAAGAGACTAGGCTGGGAATACAGTGTTAAAATTACACAGCCAGCGTTTGAAGAGCTGCAGTTTTGGACGGATAATGCCTCAAGGTTAAATGGGGCGGACTTGGTGTCCGAGAAAGATTGCACACTATGTGTTTATAGTGATGCCTCAGCTCAAGGCTATGGAGGTTTAATTGTGGAATGCGATGGAACAGAAACCATCGGCCAGTGGGCCCCTCACGAGGAGGTTAAGAGCTCTACGTGGCGAGAGCTGGAAGCTGTTTTCCGAGTTTTAAAGTCTAATGAGAAATGCCTAGAGGGCAAGGTAGTACAGTGGTACACCGACAACACGAATGTTGTTAGAATTTTGAAAGCAGGTAGCATGCGTGAAGAGCTACAAGCTATCGCACTGAATGTCTATGAGACGTGTGAAGCTAAGAATATTCGATTAGAACCAGAATGGGTTCCTAGAAACATGAACCAGAAAGCTGATTTACTGAGCAGGTGTATCGACAATGATGACTGGGGTATAGCACAGGAACTATTCGACGAGCTTGATGAAATGTGGGGTCCTCATACAGTAGACAGATTTGCTAATGATTGTAATGCTAAATGTCTGAGATTTAACTCTAGGTGGTGGTGTTTGGGGACTGAAGGTATAGATGCATTTTCACAGTTCTGGGGGGAAGATAACAATTGGCTTGTTCCACCACCAAGGCTGATTCTTCTAAGCCTAAAGAAAATGGCAAAAGACAGAGCCAAAGGGACAATAGTTGTCCCAGAATGGAGGTCGGCTCAGTACTGGCCCTTTATTCATTCACTAGCACAAGCTAATCTACATGTTGTCGGGTCCAAACGATTACCTCGGTTCAACTGTGTGAGAAAAGGAAGAGATGTAAATGGAATTTTTAGCATTAGTCCGTTGAGATTTGACATGCTAGCAATGAGAATTGTGTATGGTGATAACCAAGAATAGATGAATGAATCTAACAAAATCTTTTCTTATTTTAACAGGTTTGAAACTTAAAGATACGATTCGGGACCGCTTACAGGCAGAAGGGCTACAGGAAACACCGGAATTGCAGGTGCTAAGAGGGCACATGGCTAGTTACATCACCATGTCGCGAAGTGACAGCACAAACAGAAAATATATGGGTTATTACAAACGGTGGACAGCTTTTGCCGAAAGCAAAGGATTCAAGGCCATTCCGGCCTCACCCATTCACGTATCTTTATTTTTAACTCAGTTAATGGACTCTGGGCATTCGTCGAGCTCCCTGAGCAGTTTTGTTTACTCAATTAAATGGGCACATAAATTACATGCTGTAGAGGATCCAACGTGTCATCCGTTTGTTGTAAGCTTATTAGAAGCCAGTAAACGAATAACTGGCAAGCCATGCGCTAAGAAGGACACTGTGACAGCTGAGGACTTGAAAGCTTTATGTGCGAAATACCAGGGCTGTACAGATATCTTGATCCTGCGTGATTTGACCATGATTTTGATTGCTTTCGCAGCCTTCCTACGGTATGACGAACTGAGTGACTTACGGTGTTGTGATGTAACTGTTCTGGGTGACCATCTCTCTATTTTCATCCGTCATGCGAAAACTGATCAGTATCGCCATGGCAATGTAGTAGTCCTGGCTAAGTTGGATAGTATAGCCTGCCCATATAACATGTTCTGTAGATATGTTAAAGCAGTCAACTGTTGTGCTGATAGTTCAGGTTTTCTTTTTAAACCAGCATTTAAGTCAAAAGGCACCTGTAAGCTAGTCAATCTTAATAAGAAATTAAGTTACACTCGCACCAAAGAGTGTGTGATAGCTAGGCTACGGGAAGTCGTAGGAGAGGAAATAAAATTAGGTCTACACAGCCTGCGGGCCAGTGGGGCATCGGCTGCAGCTAACAACGGGTCTGATGACAGGTGCTGGAAGCGTCATGGCAGATGGAAAAGTGATTGTGCAAAAGACGGTTATATTAACGATTCCCTAGTCAAAAGGCTTAAAGTTTCCAAATCTTTAGGATTGTAGAACGTTTAGGACGACAAATATAGGTCATAACGAGGCACTTGCAAAAGCAATTATTTGGTAACAATAGCGTCCCTTTCTTTATTGTCTATCTGGTTCTGGCTGCATCATCTTACTTTTGTTGATGTGTTGAAGTAACATAGTTAAGGTTTTTTGCATGAGAGTGAAGCTAAGACATATGATTTCTAGCGTTACGATAGTATAGCGTGTAATCAATGTCTTGGCGACATGGGAATGCTGGGACCAAGGAGGTCATTAGCATAAATTAGAATAAGAGTAGGCCCTCTGCCCGGAGCGGGAATGAGAGCCAATAGATTGGCAGTGATGCCAGGTCATGTGACTGAAGCCCAAGCGGTGAATAGCGTGGGTTTTGCAATATTGCGGCACTGCTAGCCGAACCTTCGACGCGAGCACATCGATCGGCAGTTAATTTCAATTAAGCAATTTTATGCTTGGTATGCTTGTTGCAGATGCCTCGAATTTTCTTTTTAACAGTGATATAGACGTTGATTTAAGTGTAATGTAACGCTGGTACAGAGTAAATATGGTTTGATAACATAAAGGTAGCACAATTCCAAATTTATAGTGAATACTGACACTATCACTTTCAGAGTATGTATTCTTTATTACATGTACCACTAGTATTACATTATAATACGCGAAGTATAACATACATAAACAAGATATCTAAGGGCGAGATTCATGGTGGGGACCAACACCGTGCCTGGAGCCCTATCCTGCGAGGCAAACGGTCTACAGGTTTCCAGAGTCTTTTCCAGTTTCGGCTGTTAAAGGTTTTTTATCTCTGGTTTTTCCTGGCCGGCTTGGTAGGGCGAGGAAGGGAACCTAGAACATGTTAAAAGATTAACAACATTGATTAGTCATGGCTCTTCACGGTGACAGCATTATGCATGCGCTAATGTTAGCAATGTTATCATGTACAATAATTCTGTTTGTCACCTTGTTACAATGATTATCAGCTCGTGACTTTTATTGAGGAAATAAATCGGTCGGAGCGTCTATCTGGTTCTGGCTGCATCATCTATCTGGTTCTGGCTGCATCATCTTACTTTTGTTGATGTGTTGAAGTAACATAGTTAAGGTTTTTTGCATGAGAGTGAAGCTAAGACCTATCCTTAACTGTAAAAAGAGACACCACGTGATCCTTACAAGAGCTCCCATTGGTCAATTTTATATACACTATATAATTAAATTGGAAACAATATGGTAGGTGTCTCGCGAGTGATATATATGACCCAATAAACATGTTTTACATTTAAGTGTTTTTAGCACTCTCATAAGGATAGGAGTGAATGTAGCACTACATTTTTATTGGGTCCAAAAATTATTGGGTCCAAGACCCAATAAACAGGTAAGGACCCAATAAACAGGTAAGGACCCAATAGTAAGGTACCAAAATTACAGAAGTCCCAATATCCTGGTGGTTATAAAAGTATATATATATATATATATATATTTTTCTCTCTTTATTTTTATTTTTTGTATTTTTTTTTAAAGAATTCTGCGTGTGGGTACATTTTTCTCGTGGCAGCTCTCGACCACCATAGTCTAGAAATAAACTCCTTGTAATTCAACACGATGTAGTGTTTATAAGAATATTCAACACTCTGGGAAATAAAAGAATACTGGCTAGTATAAACATCATGCCGTCTGGCTGACATTGGGGAGACCTGCAGACCACCTCCATTCACATAAATATATATATATATATCGTCTTGTTACACCAGCTTGAAAGTGATGCTACTTATGTCATGCCAATATATTATGGAAACGGAAAATCTTGATCGATGGACGTGACCTCGTGAATATCTGGCAGGTCGCTTGTAACCATGGTTAGGTTAATTACTGTTATCAGCTCTTTCAGGAAATCTGTCCACCCAGCTGCACCATTAAAAGTTAACTGACTACCAGAGTAACCATTAAACTCAAGGCCCAATTTCCTCTACTAAAAACTATCTCAATGCGGCGTCATGAACTTCCGTAAGTCAATATCATAACTCGACAGTACAGCACGTAATCTCTCCCCATATGATGTTAGCAAACAAATCAGTTGGGATCTCCAAACGCATAGCGAGATAGCACTTCCATATGCAATACTCTCAAAATAATTCGATCGAGAATCTTCACAACATGGAATTCTCGTTAATGGGTTAACTGCCTGTCCGATGTTTTTTCATCAGGATTATGATTTGCAACATCCTAATTCAGCACACTACTGCTCTTGATGTTATTCGCTCACCTCCTTCCCCCCCTCCCTGCCCCCACCCACAGCTCTACGAAATTGCGATATCACAAATAAAGAAAATATAAGCGTCTAGTCCGTCATTCAATATTAGGCCTTCGTCCAATAAGGAACTGCCGCGTTCATAATCCGAAAACCTAATTAATATAACAGCGTTAGCACCAAATTCAAAGTAAAATAGACAAAGGCTAGTTTGCTGCAAGAGAGAAGCGGTCAACAGCGTGCAATGATGCCGGCAAGACATCATGACTCCAAAGGCTACAGACATACATGTACAAGGCCATTTATTTCAAATACATATGATAGGTTCGGTTGTTTCAGCCAAACGGACAGCCGTTCCATGAAAATGCTTGGAATAACCGGATATACTGTCCACACCGAGAACTATTCTGCCTTTTTGTTTTCTGTGGAGTTTCACAATTCACATTTTGAATAACTTATCCTAAATTTATGAAATTTGGCATGTTATGCACTCTGCATATATCTGGCTACAGGGCTCAGTAGTCCTGGGATATTGTATGATTAGTTGTATTATAGGAGAATCTATTGTCTTTTATCATGTTCAAGGACTAAGTGATCCGTGTCGTCATTTCCCTACTCCAACTCCCTCTCCCACCACACCCCTCGGCATTTCAGGCAACAAAACTTTGATGGTTGGCCAAATTAATGAATGCATTTTTTGCATGGAAAATGACTGTTATCTCTTAATGTTTTTGTCATATGGTGGTGGGTCGAAAGAAAATATACCTATAAAATAACAATGTGATGCGCTTTCCTGGATTCCTTCAGATCGGACCATTTTCCAAATGTTCCTAGTTCTGGCTCATTGCTTTTGATGCTCGTCCAGGACCTGTAAATCTCGTGACGTATGAGATTTTCGTCCATGGATTGGGTCAAAACTTAAAAAAAAACATCTGGGAATTTGAACAAGTTTTCGATTCAAGGGTGTGTTATTGTTGTCGTATGCTCTTTTCGTTACATACACATTTGCCTTAATCACTGACCACTATTATTTATCCAACTGAATGTCCAAGCCTATTTCCAGGATATGTATCTCAGCCACGTTTGATTGTGGTGATTCACAGGAACACTATGAAGATCACAGGCGAACAAAACAATAGTTTTAGGGGTTTTAAGCGGTAGTTTCATTGTGAAGTGTCAACATATGAGTTCACTATACATAACCCCATGATTTACAATAAAGCATGGGGTTATGTATAGTGACCCCATATTTCGACACTTCACCTTAAAACCACCGCCCATACCCACAATTCTCTTGTCTTTTGGGCCTGTGATCTTCATAGTGTTCCAATGAACCGCCACAATTAAACCAATGACTGAGATACATAACCTGGAAAGCGACTTGGAAATTCATTTGTTCGCTGTACTCTGATGCGGTTCCAAAGTGTGTCATCCGTACTCTGTGCTCCCAGCACATTTAAGACCATTTTAAAAATTTGGGACATATAGCTTGGTGTTATATTTCATTTTATTTTATAGTTCAAAGTGTGAACTTGTGCGAAAATAGAAGAATTTTGACGATAACGTATATACCTGATCGCATTAGGAAGCCAGGTTGCTTATCTTTGTGTTATAGCTTTTCCTATACGATTGTGTTCTTGGCAGGACACCGCATGTGATAGCTGACGTTACAATCTCACGAAAATAACATCAAATTTTAAGCAACACATCTTTGCCCTCAACAGCGTGATCCAAGGCACATTATCCGATAAATAGACCAGAGTAGGATATATACCCGAGGCCAGTCCAACGGCGAGATGAAGTGAATGCCTTCATTTCGTTATATCAACTCAAGGTTACTACATATTGTTTAAGTGACTGTGTATATCCATGCTTGTTTGAAAGGGATCGTCCGAATATTTTGGCCTACAGCTGAAGTTGATGCAGTTGAATATGTACAATATGAGCATTGGTTGAGTCAAAGGAAATCTGTTGTTCGTCCTTCATCCACAGTGCTTCAGTCATGTATTGACATGTACGTCATTCAACCGTTTATGGAATGCTAGGCTTTGATGACCCCCATTATCGATTAGGTCTCCAATCTAAATACAGGTATCGGATCCGGCATTCAGGATTCAGCCGTCGTCCAAGAAATAATTCTGGTTTTTTTTGTTTTTTTTTTTTTTTTAGTCACCAATCATTTCTTAGAAAAATGGCACAGAATACCGTCAGCAAACTGTACATTCTGCTCGGAAGAGAAAGAAACCATAATCCATTTGCTTCGGAAATGTCGTTTTGTACAAATCACGTGGATCGACTTTTTCCTTTGGGGGAAGAATTTGAATTTACTACAAGATAGGTTAACTGGGACAGAAGTAATTCTGGGAAAAGCAAGCAAAAAGACATGTCTCCTAAGCCATATTATCTTACTAATTAAAAAAAGTATTTACATCTCAAGCCGATGCTCTAGGAAGCCTAATTGGAGAGCAGCAAGATCAGCAATTTTTCGAACAAAACATATAGAAGAATTAATTGCCGAAAAGAACAACAAAAAAGAAGATTTCATGAAAAAGTGGGGTCCCTGGCTGACCTCGACACTTAACTATATATATACCGTAAAAATATATTATAGGATCACCTTATGATATTCATGATGCTTTTTTAATCAGTATTTGTATGCACGGGAATTACTTAAAATTCATTAAGATACCAAACTACAGCATTCCATAGTACAAACATCAAAATGTTTCAAATCAACAAAAGGGCACTTATTTATTCTTCTGACAACCGTTTTCCTCTCTGTCACGTCAGGATGTGACGGAAAATGTAAAATCGTGACACCTAATGTAAGAATAAATGCCCAATGGTTCGTCCAGGGTTTATGAAAAAAAAAAAAAATTCTGAGCCAATATATAAGAACACCCAGGTTCGATCTGTCTCTAAAAATACATAAAATGAAAAATGAATTTTCGCTTGCAAGAGTGAGGAGGTGAATATTGTCAATGATAGCAGTAAGTCATCATGATGTACTATTGATCAGCATTCAAAAGTATTGTCCAATCAAATGAGTTTCCAAGCCCTATAATGTATCCCATTTACACTAACATTGTGACTTCATTTTAGTACGAGAGAGATATGAAACACCTGATGTGGAATGGAATCAGAATATTAGTCTGTTGTGTCATGTCTTCTTGTCAGTACACCGAGGTTATCTCCACCACCGTGGCCACATTTCCTTGTTGTGTCATGTCCTCTTGTCAGCACACCAAGGTTTTCGCCACCACCGTAGCCAGATGTTTCCTTGTTGTGTCATGTCCTCTTGTCAGTACACCACGGTTATCCCCACCGCCATGGCCAGATATTTCCTTGTTGTGTCATGTCTTCTTGTCATTACACAGAGGTTATCCCCACCGCCGTAGCCAGATGTTTCCTTGTTGTGTCATGTCTTCTTGTCATTACACAGAGGTTATCCCCACCGCCATGGCCAGATATTTCCTTGTTGTGTCATGTCTTCTTGTCATTACACAGAGGTTATCCCCACCGCCATGGCCAGATATTTCCTTGTTGTGTCATGTCTTCTTGTCATTACACAGAGGTTATCCCCACCGCCATGGCCAGATGTTTCCTTGTTGTGTCCTGTCTTCTTGTCATTACAGAGGTTATCCCCACCGCCATGGCCAGATATTTCCTTGTTGTGTCAGGTCTTGTCATTACACAGAGGTTATCCCCACCGCCATGGCCAGATATTTCCCTGTTGTGTCATGTCTTCTTGTCGATACACCGAGGTTATCCCCACCGCCATGGCCAGATATTTCCCTGTTGTGTCATGTCTTTTTATCAGTACGCTGAGGTTACCCCAACCTCCATGGCCAGATATTTCCTTGTTGTGTCATGTCTTCTTGTCAGTACACCGAGGTTATCCCCACCACCATGACCAGATATTTCCTTGTTGTGTCATGTCTTCTTGTCAGTACACCGAGGCTATCCCCACCACCATGACCAGATATTTCCTTGTTGTGTCATGTCTTGTCAGTACACGGAGGTTATCCCAACCACCATGACCAGATATTTCCTTGTTGTGTCATGTTTTCTTGTCCGTACACCGAGGTTATCCCCACCACCATGACCAGATATTTGCTTGTTGTGTCATGTCTTGTCAGTACACCGAGGTTATCCCCACCACCATGACCAGATATTTCCTTGTTGTGTCCTGTCTTCTTGTCAGTACACCGAGGCTATCCCCACCACCATGACCAGATATTTCCTTGTTGTGTCATGTCTTCTTGTCAGTACACCGAGGTTATCCCCACCACCATGGCCAGATATTTCCTTGTTGTGTCATGTCTTCTTGTCAGTACACTGAAGTTATCCCCACCACCATGGCCAGATATTTCACTGTTGTGTCATGTCCTCTTTTCAGTCACCGAGGTTATCCCCACCACCATGCCCAGATATTTTCTTGCTGTGTACAGTCTTCGTGTCAGTACACCGAGATTGTCCCCAACATCATGGCCAGATATTTCGTTGTTGTGTCCTGTCTTCTTGTCAGTACACCGAGGTTTTCCCTCCACCAAGGCCAGATATTTCTTTGTGTGTCGGTCTTCTTGTCATTACACAGAGGTTATCCCCACCACCATGGCCAGATATTTCCTTGTTGTGTCTGTCTTCTTATCATTACACAGAGGTTACCCCAACCTCCATGGCCAGATATTTCCTTGTTGTGTCTGTCTTCTTGTCAGTACACCGAGGTTATCCCCATCACCATGGCCAGATATTTCCTTGTTGTGTATGTGTATCCACGTTTCAAAGCGGGGTTGGAGAGGAACATACGTGTAGTCCAATATCAACGCGGGTTAGGAAGGGATGCAGCTTGGAGTGTTAAAGTACTGTCAGGTACATGTGGCTAAGCATCAAAGCAGACTGATACATGTATGTAGGGAGTGAGGCACTGATACATGTACATGTGGTTGAGCACTGATACATGTACATGTGGTTGAGCACTGATACATGTACATGTGGTTGAGCACTGATACATGTACATGTGGTTGAGCACTGATACATGTACATGTGGTTGAGCACTGATACATGTACATGTGGTTGAGCACTGATACATGTACATGTGGTTGAGCACTGATACATGTACATGGTTGAGCATGATACATGTACATGTGGTTGAGCGATACATGTACGCGTAATGGACTTGCTGATACACATGTACATGTGGTTGAGCACTGATACATGTACATGTGGTTGAGCACTGATACATGTACATGTGGTTGAGCACTGATACATGTACATGTGGTTGAGCACTGATACATGTACATGTGGTTGAGCACTGATACATGTACATGTGGTTGAGCACTGATACATGTACATATGGTTGAGCACTGATACATGTACATGTGGTTGAGCACTGATACATGTACATGTGGTTGAGCACTGATACATGTACATGTGGTTGAGCACTGATACATGTACATGTGGTTGAGCACTGATACATGTACATGTGGTTGAGCACTGATACATGTACATGTGGTTGAGCACTGATACATGTACATTTTGAGTGTGGAGGCAAGGTTGGAAAGTGAAGTACATCTGTTCGAGTTCCAAAGACAGTTTCAGGAGTGAAGTACATATGCTTGAGCATCAAAGCGGAGTTGGGCATTGAGGTAACGGTAATGTGGTTGAGTTTCAAGTCAACGCTGGGGAGTGAGGTACATCTGTTCGAGTGTCAAAGTGGGGTTAGGGAGCACATGTACTTGTCATCAAGGTAAAATCATGGTTAACATACTTGGGCTTGCGGAATTCTTATCAGGCTCCTGTTTCAGTGCTTCACTATTGAATCAGGGTTCGGGAAAAAGGTTTTCGTGTTCTCATCTCAAAGCTGAAATGAAAAAAGAAAGTATATATGAACTTGATAGCTAAAACTAGCTTAGGAAGAATGTACGCGTGGTGCAGTGTCAAAACCAATCTTGAACTGTCCACAGTTGTGTAATTTCAATCTGCTGTACAGAGAAAAGGAAATATTTGTGATGAGAAAACCGTACACTGTAAAAATTGGGTTCATTGTGACGCTGCAAAGTGCCACTCAAATCTCCATTGTGACGTTGTAAACTGCCGCTTGGAAGGAACACAATACCAAATTGCCCATTGTGCCGATGCATTCTGCCTTATGGAGGAAAAGTAGTATTAGTGGTGAGAAATTAAGGCCTAAATATGACCGACTTTCATTGAGACGTCTCAACGTGCCGCGCTGCAGAACTATGGTCTCCATTGTGCCGTCGCATACTGTCGCTTTGACGAAAGGCAATATTAACCTGTCATTGCTTCATTGCGACGCTGCAACCTGCCACTCTGAAGAAAAAAACGGTTTGATTGTGACGTTGGACACTGGCGTTTGGAAGAAAGACTAAATTAAATTGTCCATTGAGCCATTACATTCTGCCATATAGAGATACCTAATATATGTGATTTTTGTAATTTTCATGATTGGATTTCATTGTGACGCTGCAAAGTGTCGCTCACAAGAAAGATGGTCCTCTTTGTGCCGTTACATACTGACGATTTCAATGAAGTGAATCTTAAAGTTTCCATTGTGTCGTTGCATTCTGCCGTACGAAAAATAAGTATGGTAATATTTGTGATCAGAAATTAAACCGTAACCACATTGGGTTCATTGCAACGTTGCAAAATGACGCTCTGAAGAAAGGCAGTTGTCATTGCGACATTCAGAACTACTGCTTGACAGAAAGATATTAAATTGTCCATTGTGGCGTTGAATTCTGCCGCACAGAGAAAAGCAATATTTACGATGAAAAATTATACTCTTAAGATGATTGGATTTCATTGTGATGTTGCAAAGTGCCGATCTCAAGTGAGATGGTCTCATTGTGCCTTTGTATACTGCCGTACAAAACAATAAGTAATATTTGAAGTTTCTTTATTTGCATACACCCCATACAGGCCGTGCAAAACAACAAATGAACAATGCAATAACATACATGTAACAGTGTCACTTAAAATCTTGCATAAAACAAAACTGATCAAATGATAGGGGTCTCCTTGCGTTTTTTGGAAAAATATATGGACATAAGAACATATTATGCTACACAAAGGTGGGAAGTTATTAAAAATTATGATATGGAATTGTTCATAGGATGAAAGAGACCGGAAGTGTGTGAACACCTTGCTGATGTATAGAAGAAGCCTTTCTCTAAGATCATTATAACGGGAACAGCGTTGTAGAAAATAAGCCTCGTTTTCCACCGAACCGTCCAAGCAGAAATGACACAATCGTTGATCCGGTGGTACGACGGGTTTACAGTGCCGTCCCGTCTCAATTTTAAGATTATGATTACTTATTCGGAGTCGACAGAAACTTTTTCGGTGTTTCCAATTTTTTGTATGGATTAGATATGGCTCTATTTTATAGTCTTGCTTTAATTGCACGTAAGTTCCAATCTTGCTTGAGGGGTTACTTTGCACACTGAGATTAAATAAATTTGAAAAAGAATATTTGTGATGAGAAATTAAACCGTAAACATGATTGAGTTCATTACGACGCTGCAAAGTGACACTCTGAAGAAAGACGGCTTTCGTTGTGACGTTCGAAACGGCCGCTTGAACGATATTAAATTGTCCATTGTGTCGTTGCATTCTGCCGTACAGAGAAACACAAATTAAGTCCTTCACATCTTTTAAGTTTCATTCTGACGGTGGAAAGTGCCACTCTGAAGGAGTATGCTATGGAATTTTTCATTGTATCAACGCATTCTGCCGTGGAGAGAATAAAGTACATGCGATTACAAATTTTAACATTCAATGGATTGGATTGCCCATTGTGCCATTGTAAATTGCTGATTTAAAAGACAAGACCTTGTGAATTAAATCCTTAATATTACTGGCTTGTATTTATGCTGCTGCTGGGGATAGAACAATATTTCTGAGGACAAGCCCTTAACATGATTAAGGAAGAATGCTCCTCTCGTGCTCACTTACATGAAGTATCGACCCTCGGAGCTCGCTTCGGTACGTGTGGTTACCCACTCCGGACAAACAATCATGTTGATATCAGTAACTAATCGACAAATCAGAAAGATTCCTGAGTATCGCTAACGAGATCCAATCTCCATCGAGTAAACCTCCGGTGTACATGTGCTCGCATTAAATATGGCTTGTGAGGAGATTCTATATTCCCTCGCCCTACCTGTCTTAATGCAGCGTCACGATCTCTCGTATAAGTCAACATCACCGGTGGACAGCAATATCACGTAATCGGGCCCGAAGCTAATGTTTGCAAACAAAACAATTGTGATTTCCCACATGTGTTTTGTAATCATTACACGAAAAATACCCCTGAGCTAATGTAACCGAGACTGTCAACATCATGACTGCCTCAGTGATAGGTTAAGTGTCAGAAACTTTAACATATCCTGTTCAATGATAATGATCTAGCTTTATGGCTGAATATCATTTTACCCGAACATTCTGGTACGGACGCCATTGTTAGACGTAACTGACCATGGAGAACTGTTGTATGACCATCAGGTTAATTGTCAAGTGGGGTATTTGGCCATTAAAAATATGGCCAGTCACGTCTGCATCATAAACGGTTAGGTCATCGTTGTCATAACAACCAAACATACAAATTGTGTATTCCACGTGTTTTGTTCCAGTGTCTGGTGCCTTTGACCAGCCCACTTGAACTACCATATTCAGTTATTAACTAACCTCTTTCTTTTCCTTGCATCACGGGGTCGCCAGTACCGATCCAGTGTCAGTTCCGACCCACTTGCTTTTTGTCAGAACGAAGATCACGCGAAATCTTAAACATTTGGTGCCTTCGAACAAGCTGATCAGTCTCCCAATCATGGTTAAATTATATTATGCATTCATTGGTTTTGTTAGGATATAGCTTTACAGACTCACTCTAAACATACGATTACATCGGTCGAAGTACAAAAACCATGACCCGCTGTCATAAAAAAGTGTCGTCTGTTGGCGCTTTCGATCAGTGTGGATATATTGTTTCTCTCATATAATTATCATACGTTACTACGTATCTGTCATCAATGTAGTCACTATAGGGTCACTCTAAAGGCTACCCGCTCCATCGTTGACAACAACTGACGGAGCCAGTTCAGAACCATTGTCATATGATCGTATCGTGGCCTGAAAGATTCACTACGTAAATTCGTAACTTCATTGTTTATTCGCGTTGCTTTTTTAAATCTGCTATTAAGAGGCAAAATAAATAAAACTACCAGCGAATTAACATTTTTTCCAGTGAGTATATGCTCATAAATCATCGGAGAAATTTCAGTGTTCAATCTATCTTGCCAATATCCTGCCGATTTCACTTTGGTGGATGGAAATTGGCGACGTAACTGTACTATACACTTGGGTAAAGCTATACAAAATGATGTAAAAAAAAATAACCGCCATGATGATGTCACAGTGGCGTCATCTTTTTGAAAGTCATTTTTCGCCTATTTTTAGGACCGATTTGGGTCTTTATTTTTCGATATATCCTCTCCAGCACTAATTAATATGATACGGAATCATTCTTTTCGTGCCATTTTACAGAAGTAAAGTATGAAAAAACTGACAGAAAAGACCGAAAACTCACTGACTTACTGATGACTTGCTGGGGACATCTCGTGACCGCCATTTTGAATTTTCCAATTATCTTTTGCACTTAGGATTATGAAAATAGTCTCAAAGATTCAGGAATTTCAGTTCTCTTGTTGTCTTCGTTCGAAGATGTGGTAAAAAGTTTGCAGGGGTTCAGTTCAGATAGGGTTAAAATGCATTAGGATAGTTGTTGTCCGAACTCCAAATAGCCGCATTCAAATATATTCTCAAAATTATTCTCCCTGTGCTGCTCAGGTTGTATACAACTCAATTTTTCCCTGAATCAGCTGTGGGATGATTTCTCTCTTTTTCACCAGGGGAAACACTGAAATACAAAGAGGCATTATGATGAAATTTGAGTACCCAACAGTGTGAATGTCACTTTTATACCCCTCAGCCCTTCTGCGGGATCTTGTAATCGTATTGTACGTCTGGTCGTATTGTCCGGTCGTACGTTCCGTGCTGTCCATATCTCGGTTTCTATTTCATGTACAACTCCGAAAGTTACATGGAAGATGTTCAGTATCTTGGCGATGTGCACTTTCCGTTTTTCTTTGTACGCTTTTCGATGATTTCGCATAGAGTTATGGCCCTTCGTCCCACCCCGCAACATTTTTTTGTCTGGCCCATATCTCATTTACCATTTGGTGGACAACTTTGAAACTGACATGGAAGAAGTTTAGTACCTTGTCAATGTGAACTATCAAGATTTGTGGGTGTTTCGATAATTTTTCACAGAGTTATGACCCTTTATCCAGTCCATCAATAATGTCTTGTCCGGTCCGTATCCCGGTTGCTATATGTATTTGAATGACAATTTTGAAATGTATATCGAACATGCTTAAAATATTGCGTGCATGGTACAGTTCTTATCTCGTCTTAATTATTTGTGCCACATTTATTGCACTTCAATTTGCCTATGTCTGCCAATATGTATTGCATTCTGATAGGGGTTACTACCTCTTGAACTACTAGGCTTCAGGCTTAGCACCTTGTGGATGTGCACTAACTGTCCAAACTCAAGAGTTATTTTCCTTTTTCCTCAATCATTATATACATACTTACCCGAACCGTAAGCCTATATTGAAATGCTTTGAACTTAATTGGTATATGCTAGTTCCTCTTTGAAGGCTGATTCCCAACGTTTAAATTCCTCGTCTTTCATTCAACTGTTTATACCACAGTCCCGTCGATTATCTACAGCAATCAGCAAATGTTGTAGCAAAAGTAACTTACACTCCGCACTTTTCAGTAAATGTGGTATGTGATTGCAAATCCGTCGGTCCATCTGACTGTCTGTTCGTCCGTTCGTTTCTGGTCTATATCTGGGACAGTATTCTATCTACAGTTCCAATATTTTGTGAGTGGGAAGCCGTGTCGTTTACCGTAATTGTGGTCGAGATCAGATGTCAAAGGTCACTATGACATAAAAATCTGGAAATCATTGAAAACTGCTAATATTTTTGAGAGTGGATTCATGTGGGTAATGGATGTGACGCAAACCAAAATTGATGTCAAGGTCAAGGTTTCTGTGACCTCAAAATCATAAAGTCATCAAAAATCCCATTTTTTGTTTCACTTGATAGATTAGGTGAAGATGTGCCACATACCGTGACCCAAAAATCAGAAAATCATAACACTCTAAATTTTGTGTGTTAAAGGATACGTTAGAAGAGGTGATCTGTTGTGTGGGCGCAAATTGAAGTCGATTTTTCTCAGCAGGGATCATTATTGTGAGGGCTCATACAAATAATATTTTTAAGGCTGAAGAGTCCATGTACCTTCTAGGAGTTATTTTCTAAAAGTGTCCTATGGTACTGGGATTCGGTGTGAACCATTGTGTGGCATACGTGGAAGATTATGTTACTTGTTTTGTGTGTCAATCAACCCTGGCCTGGGCTTTTTGAGACCTGTCCAGGCCTGGGGAGGGGCCACTAGAGAGCTGAAACTTCCCGCACTATACCCTTGGGCCAAGCTCTACCAGAAAATGTGAAAAAACTCAAGATGACCACTTTGATGAGGTCATGGTGATTTTCCGGTCAGATTTTCCGAATTTTTAATTTGTGCAATTTATCCGCAAAAAACTGCGTCATAAATTAGTAGATAATAATGTGATGTGGAATGAAATAGTTTTTGCCCACTTTTGCTCGCGGTAAAGCAGAAATTTTGAAGAAAAATGTCGAAAACATCATTTTACTGGTAACCCACGTGGCCGCCATCTTGAATTTACCCATGATCGCCTTCTCGGGGTGTTATGCAAATAGACTCAAAATGACCCCAATGTGACAAACTATAAAGTCACGTAGTGTCAGCTCTCATATTTTTGTCGTTCCGGAGATCGCGCAGAAAGTTTGTGGGGGAAGAGGAGGAGGGGGCATTGCCCCACCCCCTCCTCCCTCAGGCCTTGTAGGGTTAAATCATTTCTTTATTTTGGGGGAAAAGATGTTCCCCACTTCCTACATGGGAAAACAATCTAATAGGTCAGAATCGTTTCATACGTCCTGCTGCAGACTGGTTTGAGTAAAAACGTTTCATATTCATAAACTTTCACATTAATATCTTGTCATTCTAGAATAAAATAAGCCGTCGAGATCAATATCTTGCCAAACTAACTTATATTCTTAAGTAAAACATGGCATCTCTGTCAGATAAGGGTCATGCGTCTTCGAGAATTTTACTTTTTGCGAATTACTGCCATCATGCTTTTTTATAATAATTTGGGCCGTCACGATTAAGAAAATTATTGCTGCCAAGTTTTCTTTCAAAATTTAATGCACTTGCGTTTAAATCTTTCTGACCTGGATGAAAAAGGGGGTCGAAAATTTAACTTCATTTCGATCTTTTCGTGGAATAAACCAAAATCAAGCAGCATGCGTTAATTCAAAATGGCGGTCACAGGGGCATCGGAAAATCTCCATTATTACGATTTTAGTCTAATATGGCGAATCAACACACCAACGTGGACATATTTGTCTACATTAGAGCCTCGAAACATCATTGCTTATATTTTAAGTCTGAGCTTTTTCAAAACAATTCCTTCATGGATCATCGTGGACGATGTCAAAATGGCGGCCATGAGGATTGGATATCTGGATATCTAATGGAAGAAATCCAATCCATGCACTAGACATATTTTGCCAAGACAAACACAATATGGCAGGCGTACCAGTGTCATCAATAAATCCAAATAGGCCGGCAGATATGTAACAAAAAATGGATCGATTGTGTACTTTGTGATAAAAGCATGAAACTTAGCATAATGACAGAGAAACATATATTAGTCATTTTAAGAGGGGGGTCCGGCTTGAAAATCCGTAGAAGGCCGCCATCTTGGATTTCAAAATGGCCGCCATCAGAAACCATCGAAGTCGCAAATCGGCACTTCTAAGACACATAGGAGATTAATTTAAACGGTTATACCCACAGAACAGATGGATTTCAAGACGGCTGTCATTTGTTTCAAAATGGCTGCCGTGAATCGCTTATTTTGACGGTTCTGTGACTCAGGTGAATCGATAGACCTAATTCTACTTTTGAGAGAATTAAAATGACTTTTGGCATCATTAGACACTCATCCACATAGTCGATACCTGCAATATATCAAATTAGTCCTATTCGACGGAGAAATTCCAGTGCATTATAGGTTAACCTTGCTGCATATACCGTTGATCTTGCAGCCACTCCAGCTTTTACTGATGGAATACGCTGGTTTCTGTAAATGGACACCATACTGGCTGTCATTCACTTTTAGTGTAAGTTTACTATCCAAACGCACTTGGAGAAGATTCTCCTTGAGAATGGAGAATAAACCAATTGGAACGATATGTAAAAGGTGGGAAAATGATGTCTGGCGACTAAACAGCAACCATATGACTACATGCAGGAAAGCTTCCATCGGCACCTCGCATTCAAACCCGAGAATACGATGGATTCTCAGACATAGCCTTAGTATCTCAGCCTTACTTTTATTGTAGCTGTTCATGTGGAGAATATACAGTATTCACACGGCCCCTAGCACCGGCTTAAGCGGAATTAGATACGCTAGCTCGGGAACTGTGGCGACATATCAGCTCGAAGTCCAAATGGGACTGGCCTGAATGGCGGGACTTTCGATGGGCTATATATTATACGCACTTCCTTCGGTGGGGAAATTGTTCCACACTCCTACAAACATCAACAATCTTATTGCTACTTGCATGAGCAAACAGAGACACAAAAATTTTTGTATAACCCCGTAGATAATAGCATTCTTCAACGAGGCCGACCCTGGCTTGGCCTTCGACAACTCACGGCACAGTAGAATTTGTTCAGTCAATATGTTTCGAATGATTAGGTCATATATGTGCATGGACTTTTCCTTGTCTAGACACGTTCGATGGCGAACTTTTTATCATTAAAAATCCCTACTAGGACACCATCTTGAATATCAAGTTTGTCGCCATCAGCGAACAATGGAGCATAAAATGGAGGTATGATACGAGGCTGGTTCATACATTGTTTTAGCCTAGGGAAATGATTAAGGGACTTATACTGTGTGATACAATGTCCAGTCGGAGACGACGACCATTATTATACACATGGACACTAAAATACTAACAAAAAACAAAATCTGATCAGCCATTCAAAAATTTTCAAGATATAGCTAGTGGAAGTGACATGATCATTATGAGTTAATTCTACCTTGGTGATATTGGGTCCAGCGCTGTCTGGTCTAATGGTAGGCGATGTCCTCGAAATATTCTCCCTACACCTGAAGCCAAAAGGCTGAAATTTACCACACAATATGTCTGAGCCAAGCTCTATTCCTTAACCTTGACTCTCAAGAACAGATTATTATGATGGAGATTTTGAGATCCCGTCATGTCCGTTGGTGAAGCTCTTTTCCTGATAGCTTGCCCCTATTGTATTAGGCAAGCATGTCCAGAATTTTCTCAATAGGATATGCCATCAGCCAGAGAGTTTCAGTTTCAAATTCTTGGAAAGTTCATAGTGTAAAGTTCCCCGACATTAGTATAGAATAAACTTTCATTAAATATATTGATACATTTATTTTGTAACATCCTGACGTTATCACTGTAGTTAGAATAGAAATACCGTATCACGTATACATGTATCTAATTGACGAGGTTATGTTGCCAAGATTTTCCTTGAAGTTTTTGGGGTTAGCGATTATTCGTGATCCGTGATAGGTAGGCCTATTTTTTTATGTTGACGCGATGAATTGCTCTTGCCATTCATGCCAGTTGACTATGTCATCATTGCTTCAATGTTGGAGGAAATGAAGCAGACTCAAAAAGGTCAAGCTGCCGGCAAGTGTCTAAATCCAAGCCCGAATGGACCTCGTTGAAGAATGTAGTTTCTCTTCACGCTTGAATTGTATGATTGTTTTTAATTTGGTGCTATTAATGCTGTTATATATGGTGGCCGAGAGGGGCCATCGTCACTTCGCCATCGTGCCATAGGGCGATAGAGCGATAGAGCGATGGCGATAGAGCGATAGGGCGATAGAGCGATAGAGCGATGGCGATAGAGCGATAGAGCGATGGCGATAGAGCGATAGAGCGATGGCGATAGAGCGAAAGAGCGATAGAGCGATGGCGATAGAGCGATAGAGCGATGGCGATAGAGCGATAGAGCGATGGCGATAGAGCGATAGAGCGATGGCGATAGAGCGATAGAGGCGATAGAGCGATGAGCGATATAGAGCGATAGAGCGATAGAGCGATGGCGATAGAGCGATAGAGCGATGGCGATAGAGCGATAGAGCGATAGAGCGATGGCGATAGAGCGATAGAGCGATAGAGCGATAGGGCGATAGAGCGATAGAGCGATAGGGCGATGGCGATAGAGCGATAGAGATAGAGCGATGGCGATAGGCGATAGAGCGATGGCGATAGAGCGATAGAGCGATAGAGCGATAGGGCGATAGATGCGATAGAGCGATAGAGCGATGGCGATAGAGCGATAGAGCGATGGCGATAGAGCGATAGAGCGATGGCGATAGAGCGATAGAGCGATGGCGATAGAGCGATAGAGCGATGGCGATAGAGCGATAGAGCGATGGCGATAGAGCGATAGAGCGATATAGAGCGATAGAGCGATGGCGATAGAGCGATAGAGCTATGGCGATAGAGCGATAGAGCGATGGCGATAGAGCGATAGAGCGATGGCGATAGAGCGATAGAGCGATAGGGCGATAGAGCTATGGCGATAGAGCGATAGAGCGATGGCGATAGAGCGATAGAGCGATGGCGATAGAGCGATAGAGCGATGGCGATAGAGCGATAGAGCGATAGAGCGATAGAGCGATAGAGCGATAGAGCGATGGCGATAGAGCGATAGAGCGATGGCGATAGAGCGATAGAGCGACGGCGATAGAGCGATAGAGCGATGGCGATAGAGCGATGGCGATAGAGCGATAGAGCGATGGCGATAGAGCGATAGAGCGATGGCGATAGAGCGATAGAGCGATGGCGATAGAGCCATGGCGATAGAGCCATGGCGATAGAGCGATAGAGCGATGGCGATAGAGCGATGGCGATAGAGCGATATGGCGATAGAGCGATAGAGCGATGGCGATAGAGCGATATGGCGATAGAGCGATAGGGCGATAGAGCGATAGGGCGATAGGGCGATAGAGCGATAGGGCGATAGGGCGATAGAGCGATAGGGCGATAGAGCGATAGGGCGATAGAGCGATGGTGATAGAGCGAAGTACATGACTGCGCATGACTACACCAAAATGAGACAAGTCGACATTTTTGCCTACCTTTGTGTCCACGTATTTGTCGGTACAAGATTTCCATGCCGGTCAAAATGAATATCAACGCCATGCATACTAAGAAAAATTCTGTACAAGAAAGCGACTCTGAGTTGATTCAAGGAATGCCATTATGAATATATTAAAAAAAAGATCTTTGATTAATGACACGGAGGGGGAAAGTATTGACGCTTATTAATGTTCAATTATTGGAGAACGTTGATAGGATATTAATTTATTAAGATTTGCCTCTTCCCCTATACCTCCGCATTGCACAAAGAACGGAATGTCTCAAAGAGCGGAGATCAAGGACTACTTCGTCTCTCCACCCTCAATAATTACGAGGGGGGTGCCTTGAAATGGGCCGAAAATTAGTAGAGAAGCGTGTGAAATAAATCTAAAATTACATGGGGGTGTACCCCGACCCACCTCTTTAATTCTTCCTTCGCGGGTCTAAATTTTTCGTGACTGGTTTTAAATTGCAGTTTTATGCCAAGTACCAACATTTTCTCAGTGGTTTCGTACTAAATGGAATTTAGACTGGTCACAAGGTGACTTTAAGCTATTAGGTCCTGTGTTTACAAACAATTTGGCCGAAAAGGTTGAAAAAGTTACAAAGATAAATTAAAAGATATTGTCATACTCATGAAGATATGGTCCAAAATAGGATTGACTCCACTAGGACGAAATGTCATTTTAAAAAAGCTTGTTGTTGCCGAAAATCAACCATCTATTTTCCTCTCTTCCAACCCCACCCGAACCACTTATAAATGAATTCCAGAAACGCTGTTTTAAATTTGTTTGGAACTCGAAACCTGATAAGATTTTCAGAAAAATTTCTGTTAAACCACTTGAACATGGCGGTTTAGATAATCCTATTGTTAATATGTAATCCAGGCACAAAATATATCGTGGATTAGGATATTACAAGCTGATAATTCCAAGTGGAGTCATATTTTGAAAATGTATATGCCAAAGAATATAGACCCAATAGGAGTTGGTTCAGCATTCTTAAGAACTAATATTATACCAACGATGGAAAACGTATTTTGGAGGGACACGCTTCTAGCCTGGACAGAATTTCAAATAAAACTAGAGGACTGTGAAACTTTCTCGAATGAAATGGTACAATGAAAAAATTAAAATTGATAATAAAACTCTACATTTAGATCACTGGGATGTTAAAGGCGTGCGGTTTGTAAATGATATTTTAGATAATAACGGATTTTTTTTGTCATTTGACTCTTTTCAGTCCATTTAGAAATGCGCAGCCAATTTTCTGGAATAATTATCAGAATGTCAGGCAAGTAGTATATAAAACTGATATTAACGCAACTTGACCTTTGACCTAAAAAATTTGCATAGTGGGGAGAAAAACTACCTCCGAACACAGAAGAGTTCCAATGTTTGCAGGTCACTGCGCAGGTCAAGTTGTTGCCATGGTGACGTCATTTCCGGTCACGTGACGTTTGGGGCATGTATTCCTCCGCGGTAATGCGGTCGCGGGAAAAAGCCTCCGCGTACAGAAAAATAGTCTCAAATACGCGGAGAGCTGGGGGAAATTCTCCGGTAATCTTCGGCAATCTCCGGGACATTTTGGGGGGGGGGGAGAGGGGCATCTAGTGGACCGATTGGATCGAGTGAGGTGTCAAAGTGAAGCGCACCTCCAGGGCGATCAAGTAGTGGGTGGGTGTATGTAGAATTAGGATTTGTGGCTGTTTTGGGGTCTAGGTGAGCCCCAAGTGGTCCGATGGTGTCGTACGAGGTCTTGTTTAGGAGCTCTCGTGGAGGAGCATCCGACTGGGCTAATGCATCGTCCGCTTTTAATATTCTGCGCATGCGCAGTCTGGCCGTAGTATAGAAAGCAGGCATTTTGTGGGTGCGTGGGAGTGTGCTTGGGGTAGAGATGGACCACTATTGGTCCAAATGGGTCGTGAGAGGGTCAAAGTGAAGCTTTTGTGGGGTAGAGTCAGATTGACGTGCTTTTTATTGCAAGTCGCGTCAATCTGCGCATGCGCAGTTGGGTGTAGTAAGTAAAGTGGTCATTTTGGGGATGCGTGGGGGTGTGTTTGGGGTAGAGATGGACCACTATTGGTCCGAATGCGCCGTGGCAGGTGTAATTTTCTAGCTCTCGGGGTGTAGACCCCGATTTGATGGATGTCCACAGCATCTATGACGTCATCGGTGACGTCATCAGTACAAGTAGTAGCGAAAGTACATGTGCATGTACTATGTGCCTATACATGTACTGTGTGCCTGTACATGTAATCTGTCCATATACATATACTCTACCAAGGTACATTTTTCTTGTCCATGTACTTGTACTCTTGCGGGAACAGCACAGTATCCTGATAATATATACATCGCGGTGATGTGGCGTTAGTCAGCTTATCTGGCTAGTACTTCACACATTTATCGTTTTGAATTTTTCTTAATTGTACGAAATTACATATCAGACTGTATGTCTGTTGTCCATAATAATAACATAATTATGTATGACCAGACTGTATCTATGTTGTCCATAATAATAACCTAAGTATGTATGACCAGTTACATCCGGGGACCTTTGTTTTACATCCGGGACCTCATCTTACATCCGGGGTTTTCATTGTTTTACATCCGGGACTGTGGTTTTACATCCGGATGCTACAATATATGTCTTGTATTATACAATATATGTCTTGTATTATACAATATCTGTCCTGTATTATTCAATATTCGTCCTGTATTATACAATATATGTCCTGTATTATTCAATATCTGTCCTGAATTATACAATATCGTCCTGTATTATACCATATCTGTGCTGTATCATACCATATCTCTCCTATGTTATACAATATCTGTCCTGTGTTATACAATATCTGTCCTGTATTGTACCATATGTCCTGTATTCGGACTCTACCCCACAAAAGCTTCACTTTGACACCTCCCATGAACCATTTGTACCAATAGTGGTCTATCTCTATCCCCAAAACACCCCCAAGCACCCCCCAAATGCCTCCTTTCTATACTACGGCCAAACTGCGCATGCGCAAAATATTGAAAACGGACGATACATTAGTTCAGTCGGATGCTCCTCCACGAGAGCTTCAAAATAAGACCTCTTGCGACACCATCGGACCACTAGGGGCTCACCTAGACCCCAAAACGGCCACCCAGCACCATTTACCCACTACGCATGCGCGCAGTGACTTTTTAAAAAAATTCACCGCTTAACTTCGGGACCCCGCCCATCGTGTTCTACGTGGTGAGACGTGAAAAACAAGATCCCACAACCCATATCGCAATAAACATGTGTGAATTGTCAAGTATGGACCTATCCACTGAGCCATTAGGCCTATGGGCCTATCCATACCTCCGTGAACTTTTCGAAAATTTTCACCGCTTAGCTTCGGGAACCCGCCCATGTGTTCTACGTGGTGAGACGTGAAAAACAAGATCCCAGAGCCCATATCGCAATGAACAGGTGCGAATTGCCCAGTATGGACCTATCCATTGAGCCAGTAGGCCTATGGGCCTATCCAGACCTTTTCGAAAAATTTCACCGGTTAGCTCAGAGACCCTTCCCATCGTGTTTTACGTGGTGAGACGAAGAAAACAAGACCCCACAACCCATAGTAAAATCCACAAAAAAATGACCACCCCTATACCCATATAGGCATTTTCCCGTACAGATGCAAATGTGCGAATCAGGCCCTATTTTAGGAGTAAAATCCTTGCTCCGCTTTTTATATTTTCGCGACAAATCCTAATTTTACATACACCCACCAATGACTTGATCGCCCTGGAGGAGCGCTTCACTTTGACAGCTCACTCAACCCAATCGGTCCACTAGGGGGCCCCTCTCGCTCCCAAAATGTCCCGAAGATTGCCGGAGAATTTCCTTCAGCTCTCCGCGTATTTGGGACTACTTTTTCTGTCCACGGAGGCTTTTTCCCGCGACCGCATCACCGCCGACGGCTTCACCGCGGAAGAATACATGCCCCAAAGGTCACGTGACCGGAAGTGACGTCCCCATGGCAACCACTTGATCTGCGCAGTGACCTGTAACAATTGGAGCTCTTCTGTGTTCGGAGGTAGTTTTTCTCCACAATATGCAAATTTTTTAGGTGAAAGGTCAAGTTGCGTCAATATCAGTTTTATATACTACTCAAGCAGTACGGAAAGCAGCAAACAACATGAGATTTGGACTATTACAGAAACAATATATGATACCGTTGATACCGCCCCCTATTTCACCATTAATAAGTGTAAAAAAAAGGCTGTAAAATGTTATATAGAAATCTCTTGACCTTTAGATTTACTGTACTAAACAGTTCTTGAAAAAAAGTATAGTGATTCGGAGTGGTATATATGGAATAATAATGTAACAAAGAGATGTGAAATATAAATGGGTTTGATACAGAATTATTAACCGAATATTGACTACCAACATTTTTGCACATAAACTTTACCCTGATATATCTAACTTATGTACATTTTGTAGCAAAGTTCCAGAGACTATTATTCATCTCTTTTGGGAATGTCTACCCTTGGTGGAGTTTACTGGAAAATTGGTTCGCTTCGGCGGGTGGTCCAATTATATTTTCTCCAGAAAAAGTTATACTTGGTCTTTTACAACCCAGAAATCAGCCACTCAACTACTGTATTTCTATTATTAAATTTTCTATATATAAAATGAAAGTAGTTAAAAATCCCTTGGTTGAAAAGTGTTCAAAACGCTTTAAATGTGCGTACGAAACCGATAAATATTCCCAGTATAAGAACTGCGAATGGCGCTTGTTTGACCAGTATTGGTCATCGCTGCATCATACTGTTTAGACTCTTATGATGTTGTTTGCGCAGATAAATCGAGGTGTAAGGACGATGTATCTGTTTGTTGTATAACATGAGTTTCTAATTACAAATACAACCATTTTTGTTTAGTACAATAAATATTGTATGTACAATGTGTATTACCTAACAAAACCAAATAAGATATAAAAAAAAAAAAAAAATCAGTGTTTGTTCTATGCGATTTAGTGCTAAGTCCAGCCACGATCAGCACAATCTTAATGAATTATCAGCTTCATATGACATCCGCCTTTCTTTCTCGATAAAAACGCGGAAATGGCCGCGTTCGGCACCCACAACTTCAAATAATTCAACTTACGCATCGACGGACGAATTGGTCTTTTCTTTCAGAGGAGTTAGAAGTTGAATTTGACGAAAAATTACGAGACTATGGGTAAATCAGATCACCAATATTTTAGGGGGGGGGGAGAGTGACCTCTTCTATTTCGATTCTACGTTGACTTTTTTACAAGCGTTGATCAGCATTAATTACAAAACTTGATTTCAAATGTTCCAGATGTATATGTTCACCAGACAGCGAATATCACTGCTTTATTTATTAGATTCTTATGTCGATCTTTTAGCCAATGTTTACTATTTTAGCCCATATACAATAAAACTTATCGGTCTATCTCTCTGTGTTATCTGTGTAATCTTTGTGGTATGCCGCTGGCCCCTATAGTATTCATGAATCCGCCTGATAATAACTAGAGTTTAGCGGCGAGCTCTCTTGTGTTGGAGGTACGATTATCACCGTATGAATATGCATGATTATGAGACATGCGCAGTCATGTACTTCGCTCTATCGCCATCGCTCTATCGCCATCGCTCTATCGCTCTATCGCCATCGCTCTATCGCTCTATCGCCATCGCTCTATCGCTCTATCGCCATCGCTCTATCGCTCTATCGCCATCGCTCTATCGCCATCGCTCTATCGCTCTCTCGCCATCGCTCTATCGCCATAGCTCTATCGCTCTATCGCCATCGCTCTATCGCTCTATCGCCATCGCTCTATCGCTCTATCGCCATCGCTCTATCGCCATCGCCCTATCGCTCTATCGCCATCGCTCTATCGCTCTATCGCTCTATCGCCATCGCTCTATCGCTCTATCGCTCCATCGCTCTGTTTTTTGACGTACGATGGCGAAGTGACGATGGCCCCTCTCGGCCACCATAGTTATATGAATTATGGACGTACAAATTCTTTTATGGGAGAGAGATGAATATTGAGTGACGGACTAGACGCGAGTTTTGTCAACAACTCATCAACAAGCTCGGTGTTTCTTTGTCATGGTTGGAATTAGTCTGGGGTGTTTGTAGAAAAATCATCCAGTATGGATGTCTTGAGTGAATTCCCACATAGAAGGGGTTGTGGGGGGCCTAATCGTGTATTTGCGCCTAATCGTGTCAGCGCCAAATCGTGTAAAAAAATTGCGCCTAATAACGTGTTGCGCCTAATCGTGTAGGAAATTTGCGGTTAATGGTGGAACTGCGCCTAATCGTGTACGGAATTTGCGCCTATTTGTGTAAACGCGCCTAATCGTGTAAGGAGGTTGCGTCTAATCATGTAACTGCTTCTAATCATTTGAACGATCTTGCGCCTAATTTTGCGTTGCGCCTAATCGTGTAGAAAAATTGCTCCTAATTGTGGAACTGCGCCTAATCGTGTAGGAGATTTGCTCCTAATTGTGGAAATGCGTCTATTCGTGTGAGAAATATGCTCCTAATTGTGGAACTGCGCCTAATCGTGGAAATCATTTTGCGCCTAATTATGCGTTGCGCCTAATCGTGTAGAAAATTTGCGTCTAACTGTGGAAATGCGCCTAATTGTGTATAGAAGCTGCGCCTAAACGTGCACAAAGTGAAGACATAAGTAGTATATAAAGGACGGATAAAGACAACTTGACCTTTCGTCATTTTTGGGGAGGTCACGGGGGGATCACGTGATCAAGAGGTCAAGGTCACTATAGTTCCGGGACTTCCGGTCACGTATTCCTCCGCGGTGATGCGGTCTAGCGATGATGCGATCGCGGGAAAAAGCCTCCGCGGATAGAAAGTAGTCCCAAATACGCGGAGAGCCGGGAGAAATTCTCCGGCAATCGTCGACAATCTTCGGGACATTTTGGGGGCCAGAGGGGCCCCTAGTGAACCGATTGGGTCGAGTGAGGTGTCAAAGTGGAGCGCTCGACCAGGACGGTGAAGTCATGGGTTGGTGCATGTAAATTGAGGATTTGTCCCGAAAATATAAAAAAGCGGAACACGGACTTTACCCCTAAAATAGGGGAAAACTCCTATCAACCAGGTCCAAAAGGGTTAATATCGGTCTCCGGCATATCGGGCCTGCCTATCAAGTCATGGATGGGTGTATGTAAAACGAGGACTCCGAAAATATGAAATGCGGAACACGGAATTCACTTTACCTCAACAATAGGAGAATGATTCGAACATTTGCATCTATACTGAAAAATGCCTGTTTAGGGTATGGGGGTGGTCATTTTTTGTGGATTCCACTGTGGGTTGTGGGGCCTTGTTCTCTTCGTCTCATCACGTAAAACACGATGGGAAGGATCTAGGAGCTAAGCGGTGAAATTTTTCGAAATGTCCCGGTACCGGATAGGTCTGTATATAGGCCCATACTGGCTCAGTGGATAGGTCCATACTGGGCAAATCACACATGTTCATCGCGATACGGGTTGCGGGATCTTGTTTTTCACATCTCACCACCTAGAACACGATGGGCGGAGTCCCGAAGCTAAGCGGTGAAATTTTTCGAAAAGTTCACGGAGATCTGGATAGGTCCATAGGCCTACTGGCTCAGTGGATAGGTCCATACTGGGCAATTCACACATGTTCATTGCGATTTGGGTTGCGGGATCTTGTTTTTCACGTCTAACCACGTAGAACACGATGAGAGGGGTCGCGAAGTTAAGCGGTGAAATATTTTTGAACGGTCCAGGTACCGGGTAGTCTGCATATTGGCCCATACTGGCTCAGTGGATAGGTCTATACTGGGAAATTTACTCCTGGACATTGCGATATAGTTTATGGGTTGTTTTTCACGTCTCACCACGTAGAACACGATGGGCGGGGTCCCGAAGCTAAGCGGTGAAATTTTTTGAAAAGTTCACGGAGATCTGGATAGGTCCATATGCCTACTAGCTCAGTGGAAAGGTCCATACTGGGCAATTCACACATGTTCATTGCGATACGGGTTGCGGGATCTTGTTTTTCACGTCTAACCACGGAGAACACGATGGGAGGGGTCTCGAAGTTAAGCGGGGAATTTTGTTTTGAAAGGTCCAGGTACCGGGTAGGTCTGTATATTGGCCCATACTTGCTCAGTGGATAGATCCATACTGGGAAATATACTCCTGGACATTGCGATATAGGTTGTGGGATCTTTTTTTTCACGTCTCACCACGTAAAACACGATGGGCGGGGTCCCGAAGCTAAGTGGTGACATTTTTTGAAAAAGATATTGCGCCCATGCGTAGTGGGCAAATAGTGCTGGGTGGACGTTTGGGGTCTAGGTGAGCCCCTAGTGGTCCGATGGTGTCGTATGAGGTCTTATTGTCAAGCTCTCGTGGAGGAGCATCCGACTGGACTAATGTATCGTCCGTTTTCATTATTCTGCGCCTGCGCAGTCTGGTAGTAGTATAGAAAACAGACATTCTGGGGGTGCGTGAGGTGTGTTTGGGGCAGAGATGGACCACTATTGATCCAAATGGGTCGTGGGAGGTGTCAACGTGAAGCTTTTGTAGGGTAGAGTCAGAATGGCGTGTTTTTTTATTGCAAGTCGCGTCAATCTGCACATGCGCAGTTGGGTTTAGTAAGTAAAGTGATCATTTTGGGGGTGCGTGGGGTTGTGTTTGGTGTAGAGAGGGACCATCCTTGGTCCGAATGCGTCGTGTGGGGTGGCATTTTGTAGCTGTCGGTATGTAGACCACCATTTGAGGCATGTCCACGTGATCTGTGACGTCATTGGTGACGTCACCAGTAGAAATATTAGCGAAAGCGGACATTTTGGGGTGTGTAGGAAAGCATTTGGGGTAGAGATAGACCATCCGTGGTCCGAATGGGTCATGTGAGGAGTATCCGGAGACACCACACACCCAACACTTGCCGAGCACCGAGCCCATGCCCAGTTTGCTTGTGCCTATAGTCGAAGCGGGCCTAGATATCAAGCAGGACACCGGTGACTGACGACTGACGACTTCGAGCATTTCCAGGAAGATCCAGTGGATGCTCCCAGTGAACTCTTACCGGACGCCCATCCATTAAGTGACATCTACAGGGACCATTGGTTCATGATCCGACGCTGTTTCCACCGTCATCGCCTGCTACTAGACATCTATAATTTCCGATTAGAGTCCCTGTGTCGGCTCTTCAAGTACGTGGAAGCCATCTTCAACGATCAAACTACGGCCTTGAAGTTGCATCTGGCGTTTGGTTATGTGCTGCAGCATAAGGAGACACACCAAGTCCGATACTGTTACCCGATCAGTAACATCCGGCTATTTGACCAACCGTTTACCATCACGGATAGGGCGTCGCTAGAGCCCGTGAGGGATCAAGTGGACCAATTGAATGTGTTGGAATGGGCCCAACAACAACGCCCCAACACCCAACGGGTCGTAGAGAGGGCGACCAATGTCACGTTTTTCGTTACCAAACTGACCGACCACCCCATCGGATGAATGTATTCACCCATGCACTGATAGATACTTAGAATGCGCAAACAACTATTTGAGGATATGTTACCTCAACGGTATCCTGGCCTGCCCGACGACGATTAGAACAAACGGATCAGAGCGAACATGGCCGAAGATGGAACTTTCTAAAATGGGGACTTCTGGTTGGACAAGAGCAGCCGAGAATTCATCTAACGGGCATGAACGAATATGACAGATGCTGGAGGGGATAATAAAATGATTGGCCTTTCATCCTTGTTGTTGTTGTTCTCTCACCGGTCTAAATCATGGGCGTTAACCCTACCTGGCATAGGGGGGGGGGGAATCTCCGCCCTGCCAAACTTTCTGCGCTATCTCCGGAACTTCATGACTTTATATTTTGTCATATTGGGGTCATTTTGAGCCTATTCGCATGACCTGAAAAGCTGAAACTCCGTGACTTTTTAGTCTATCATATTGGGGTCAGTTTAAGCTTATTTGCATGACCCCTGAGGAAAGGATCATGGGGAAATGCAAGATGGCGGCCTTGTGGGGTCCTGAAAAATGATGTTTTTGTCATATTTCTTCAAAATTTCTGCTTTCCTGCGATGAAAAGTGGGCAAAAACTATTTTATTTCACATCACATTAATATTTACTAATTTATCAAGCTGTTTTTGCGGAGAAATTGCATAAATAAAAAATTCGGAAAATCTGACCGAAAAAATCGATCAAAAAATGTCGTTTTGGATGTTTTTACATTTTCTGTTGAGTTTGACTCAAGGGTATAGTGTGGTAAGTTTCAGCTCCCTAGCTCAAGGGTAAGACAAATAATTAGGGGGTCCATTTCGGTTCCCCACCCCAGGCCACGACGGGTCCCAAAAAGCCAGGCATAGGATTAAGGCGTAACGACAGGCGTTGAGGGGTGTCACTGCATTTCGATGAATTAGTGTCAATTTCATGGACTATCTAGAAAATCAGAGCTTCAGGGCTAATTCACCAGGGCGTTGAAGCGTTAAGGTTGACGTTGGCAGGCGTTGATACAAGGTGACGCCTCACACGACGCTTTCGGACCAGAGTTGTCCATCTCTACCCCAAACGTTTTCCTACACACCCCAAAATGCCCGCTTTCACTAATACTTCTACTGATGACGTCACCAATGATGTCACAGATGACGTGGGCATGCCTCAAGTCGGGGTCTACACTCCGAGAGCTACAAAATGACACCCCACACGACGCATTCGGGCCAAGGATGGTCCCTTTCAACCCAAAACACACCCCCACGTACCCCCAAAATGACCACTTTACTTACTACACCCAAATGCGCATGCGCAGATTGACGCGACTTGCAATAAAAAGCACGCCATTCTGACTCCAACACACAAAAGCTTGATTTTGACACACCCCACGACTCAGTTGGACCAACAGTGGTCCATTTCTACCCCAAACACACCCCTACGCACCCCCAGAATGTCTGTAAATATACTACGACCAGACTGTGCATGCGCAGAATAACGAAAACGGACGATACGTTAGTCCAGTCGGATGCTCCTCTACGAGGGCTTCAAAATAAGACCTCATACGACACCATCGGACCATTAGGGGCTCACCTAGACCACTACACAAACGCGCAGTGACTTTTTAAAAAAAATCACCGCTTAGCTTCGGGACCCCGCCCATCGTGTTATACTTGACGAGACGGGAAAAACAAGATCCCACAACCTATATCGCAATGTCCAGGAGTAAATTTCCCAGTATGGACCTATCCACTGAGCTAGTATGGGCCAATATACAGACCTACCCGGTACCTGGACTTTTCAAAAACAATTCACCGCTTATTTATGAGACCCCTCCCGTCGTGTTATACGTGGTGGGACGTGAAAAAAAAGATCCCACAACCCATATCGCAATGAACATATGCGACTTGCCCAGGATGGACCTATCCACATAGCCAGTAGGCCTATGGGCCTATCCAGACCTCCGTGAACCTTTCGAAAAATTTCACCGCTTAGCTTCGGTACCCCGCCCATCGTATTCTACGTGGTGAGACGTGAAAACAAGATCCCACAACCCATATCGCAATGTCCAGGAGTAAATTTTCCAGTATAGACCTATCCACTGAGCAAGTATGGGCCAAAATACAGGCCTACCCGGTACCGGGATTTTTCGAAAAGTGTCACCGCTTAGCTCCGGAACCATTCCCATCGTGTTCTACGTGGTGAGACGAAGAAAACAAGACCCCACAACCCACAGTAAAATCCACAAACAATGACCACCCTCATACTCCATACAGTCATTTTCCCCTATAGATGCAAATGTTCGAATCGTTCTCCTATTGGTGAGGTAAAGTCCGTGTTCCGCATTTTATATTTTCGCAGACAAGTCCTCTTTTTACGTACACCCACCCATGACTTGATAGGCAGGCCCGATAAGCCGGAGACCGATATTAGCCCTTTTGGACCTTGTTGATAGGAGTTTTTCCCTATTTTAGGGATAAAGTCCGTGTTCCGCTTTTCATATTTTTGGGGCAAATCCTCAATTTGCATGCATCCACCCGTGACTTGATCACCCTGGACGAGCGCTCCACTTTGACACCTCACTCGACCCAATCGGTTGATTAGGGGCTCCTCTCGCCCCCAAAATGTCCCGAAGATTGGCAAAGATTGCAGGAGAATTTCCCCCCGCTCCCACGTATTTGGGACTACATTCTGTCCGCCGAGGCATTTTCCCCGCAACCGCATCACCGCCAGACCGCATCACCGAGGAGGAATACATGCCCCAAAGGCCACGTGACCGGAAGTCCCGGAACTATAGGGACCTTGACCTCTTGATCACGTGATCTCCCCGTGACCTCCCCAAAAATGACGAAAGGTCAAGTTGACTGTATCCGTCCTTTACATACTACTTAGGTCTTCACGTTGTGCACGTTTAGGCGCAGCCTCTATACACAATTAGGCGCATTTCCACAGTTAGACGCAAATTTTTTACACGATTAGGCGCAACGCATAATTAGGCGCAAAATGATTTCCACGATTAGGCGCAGTTCCACAATTAGGAGCATATTTCTCACACGAATAGGCGCATTTCCACAATTAGGAGCAAATCTCCTACACGATTAGGCGCAGTTCCACAATTAGGAGCAATTTTTCTACACGATTAGGCGCAACGCAAAATTAGGCGCAAGATCGTTCAAATGATTAGGAGCAGTTACATGATTAGACGCAACCTCCTTACACGATTAGGCGCGTTTACACAAATAGGCGCAAATTCCGTACACGATTAGGCGCAGTTCCACAATTAAGTGCAAATTTCGTACACGATTAGGCGCAGTTCCACAATTAAGTGCAAATTTCGTACACGATTAGGCGCAGTCCCACCATTAACCGCAAATTTCCTACACGATTAGGCGCAACACGTTATTAGGCGCAATTTTGTTACACGATTTGGCGCTGACACGATTAGGCGCAAATACACGATTAGGCCCCCCACAGGGGTTCATGACCCGCAGTACAGACCTGCCACATTTGGGTTAACTTTTTCTCCGTTGTTCGAGAGAAGCTTCTCCAAGTGCGTGGGAATGGAAAACTAACATCAACAGAAGATCCGTATTGGGAAAACTATACACGAAACAAGCTTAATTTATTCGAATTATGCGCAGCTCTCTGCATCTGTTTTGTCACGGAGCTTAGCCTCCGGCGTCACTGAGTTTATATATTGCAAGCATCACCGATGTGAATACACGATCCCACATGTTAGGTCAATCAGATTATTACTGGGTAATTACTCAGTATGTGATCTATTGCAGGTATCAACTATACGGATGAGTTCGAGAGATATGTAAAAGATGGATAAAGTTGACGTCTCGCGACTGAAAAAGCAACTACAGTCTACAGGAAAACTTCTCTTGGCACCTAACTTTCAGACTAGAATACAGAGGATTCTAGGATGTAGGCTTAGTATATCAGCCACGCTTTCATTGCAGATGTTCATGTGGATACTAACCACATGTGTCACGTATCCACATGTAAACAGTGTCCAGAGATGTTGCAACAAAATTGTGTTGATCAACTTCCTTGAGTACGCAAATGTGTGTATAACCGTTTAAATTGACCTCTTATGCGTCTCAGAAGTGCCGATTTGCGACTTTGGTGGTTTTTGATGGCGGCCATTTTGAAATTCAAGCTGGAGGGCAAATACGGATTTTCAAGCCGACTCACCCTCTAAAAATGAATCCTATGTGTTTATCTATTATCCTGCCAAATTTCACACTTTTATCAAAAAGTGCACAATCAATTAACATATCTGCCTGACTAGAAGGCGATGAAGTCAGGACAGTTGTACCGAATAATATATGATAAACATGAAATTTGTAAGGCGATAATCTAGAAAAAATTTGATTAGTATGAGATAACTATCGTTAAGCCGGAAGGTTTTTCGACATGTCTAGTCGAATCGAACTAAAAATGATGTCACTGACTCGGCGCTTATGTACCGATATACTATTGGCACATTACAGCGGAAACCAAGTGGTGAAAGATCGGTCTATCCCTCATGTATGATACGTCAATCCCTTACAACATGGGGACTACGTGTGGGGAACCATTCAACCAAGAATTGAAAAGGACCAGATATATTGCATGCATACTGTTCCCGATTGACGGACCTACCGAAAAATCAGACGTGGACGGTTGGTTCAGCAAACTGCCCTTGACATATGTCTTCTGTGTAGCCCCCATCCACCACCCACGATCACCGTTTAAAAAAAATGACTGCTGTCCTAAGCTGTATACAGATGGATGGAATGATGTATGTACTTGGGCACTCCATCGCACTGGGCACTGGTCGTGTGTACTCTTCGTGTGTACTCTTTCCCCAAGTCGCCCTACACATCATTCCTCTTATCAATGTCACACAGATACTTTGTAATCCCCACATATAGATATGCTATTGACGGTCGTTATACCTTTCCATCTTTCTACATTAAAATATCGGCTCTAAGAAACACGTATACGTACCGTACGTACTATACCTTATTGAGGTTTTCTCAAATCATTTTGACTACATTCTCATACATCCACGACCATGTATATTGCTACTGTGAAAACTAAATAACTCGATTATGTAGATTATTGCGGAAAAAAAACATTCCTCCGGTTTAATAGGAAAACTAAAACTAAAATTGAAACTAACAGTGTTTCAACCATTTTCCTATCCGTCTACTTTAGAGAATTTCCTCGATAAACCGTTTTGAAGCAATAAACTGGACTGAATGGTTTATGAAATTGGCGAACACAAAACAATAGAACAGTCCCAAGATGTAACTCCTTACTGCAAAGGCGCGAAACGACCTCATTGCCCGTGTGAGGTGAAGCTTACAGGCGATGACTTCTATTTGCAATTGCTTATTTAACTCCCAGACAATAGCATATTTACGGTTGTTCGGATTTTCAGTATTTTGAAAGCCTCAGTGATACTTATTTTCCGATTTTTGCGGTATAATCAATGCTAAAGAATTGCCTGGTGCCTAACCTTAACAGGACGTCACGTGGTCAATGACCCGGTTTCGCGACTTTCATGCCTGAAGAGTTCTATCTCGGGACTGTCCTACCGAAATTGTAAAACAGATGACGAGCTATCACCGGACAGTGATACTCGGGTGATGATCATGCTAGACGTTTTGTCCCACACAATGAGAGACACAAATATCAACACAATTTCTCCTACGAACAGATTTGAATCTCGTCCATTCGGTAACTAAAAGGGATTAAGCGCGTGTCGACAATGTGCATATGGGGAAGTAAGATGTGCACACGTAATGATATATTACGGCGGTAAAATTATTAGATATCGAATTGCTCACAGCATATCGGATGAATAATTACATCGGGCCATTAGTACTTGGTCAAAGCCAACACTGATCGATTTTGCATTTCATCAGCGCTGGACTCCTCGACAGACTTTTATCACAAGTAGCCAGTTAAAGCCTCCTACAGAAGGACTACAGGACTGATTGAGAAGGATTTGAGAGCCCACTACCGTCCCGAGCTCACGAGACCTCGCTGCTGGTAAAACTATTGATATTCTTAGCATCCTGCAAATCACATCATTTGACCCTGAGAGCTGGGAAGTTCATCTATACACGCACGTGCACAGTGTCTGAGGTGATTAGGCATGTCGTCTAAGCGGTGCTGAAGGCGCTCCGTCAATTGACCCAAGAAGACTTTGATTTCAACCCAGCGAAATACACATCGCGTATTTTCTTGCCATCTTTTTACAATTCTTCTGAGCTGCAGAAATCGGGTCTATTTATACTTAGTATTACAAATGGCCCGTGATGCCCCGTGTAAGTTGGATTCGTGCACTGTCTATCAATTTCAAGTATAATTCAAGGCGAGGAAGATTTTTGTTGTGGATTATATACAAACCGATCCTTCTCTTAAGATGTGCATACTCTCGGGGGAATTTATTTTGCTGAGCTGTTGATTGTACGGTATCAGAATTTGACCATGGTTGGACTATTAATGCCCATCGTTGTATTGCCTCTGATCTTTGCAGGTAAGTTTAGTTTATTATGTACTCCTCTCTCTCTGTCGCATTACGCAAGCTGCAGATTACTGTAAATGGGATTATTGGATTAAGTTTCTTTATTTCTCATTGCATTGCCTTGCGCCTAGAACTGTTCAAAATTACAAGTGGTTGAATTTTCATAGTCAAAAATCCAAGCCATTGAGAAGAAATCTACAAAGAGACGGAAATTCGGTTAGTCAAATGTTTGTGGTCCATTTCGCCCTGAGCGTAAACTCGCATCTTCCATTATGGATACTGCGATTTTAAGAATGGTAGCTGACAGTCTTCAGGAGTGGAACAGGTCGTGTTCTCTATTTAATATGCCTATTCAGATGATCGTTTTCATTTACGACAATCCGGAGCGAATGACCCATTGGATCAGATATTCTTATAATTTTTTTCCACAGTTACCATCTTCGTATGAAGCACGTTGATGAGACTGTCTTTTTTAAAAAATGTCGTATATAAATCAAAAATGAGCCCCCATTCAACTGGCCACGCCTACCGTGCCATTTCTTCAGAGATCACGAACGTTGATATCATTTCAATATAAACAAAGATCTATTTTACTGAGTTAAATGTAGGATTCAAATAAAGATTTCTTACCTGTCCTTATCCTGTATGGCATAATTCAGTGATTTAATATCTAGAAATGATTTATTCTAAACAGAAACATTCGTATTTCCGATACAGAATTGAAGGTACAATTTCTCGTATTTAAAGACTCTGAACTTATAAAGTTTGTACTCTGATCAACCAATATCCGTATATATTAAAACTGCCATACATGCATGTGATGATTTCAGACCTGATATTTTCCCGTAAGTTGTGTCTAATTTCGCGTAACCCAGGGCTAGGGGTCGTTTATATTATGTGGTTACGCCTCCATGGTGTTCAAATGAACCATCGCGCTCCATGCTTTACTGAGATACATACTATGGAAAACGACCTTGAAAAAGAATAATGGCCAGTTATTAGGATTTTATGTTAAGAAAAGCATCCTGTCTTGCTAGCATCATCGAAAAATATAGGCTGCTTCACGCTTGTTGGAAACTATCTCTTTTTCTTATTTTATTTTACACAGCCAAATTCTCACATGTTTGTACCGTGTGTTAACTGAATGGTAACCGAAAGGAAAGGCCCCTGAACAGTACACCTCAGTACAATACCAGTCAGTAATGACCAGTATCCACACAGTACCGCTCGGTACTGGTTGGATACCATACAGTACCACAATGAACAGGACTGAACAGTACTGCATGGTAACTGAAGAGTAACCAACATGTTACTCCGCAGAACCGCTGTCACCTCTTGGAACTAGGCTGTTTGTTGCTAACTGACATTTACCGATCAGTTCAGTGCAGTGCAGTTCTGAGCTGGGATTACCACACAGGACTTGTTCAGTTACAGCTCCGTATTTACATGTATGGTGAGCCTTTCTGTGCAGTAACGTTCAGTAGCGTACAGCTCCGTATACATGTCCGTCTGTGTAGAATTGGCACAGAAATTATATTTTTGACGATGGCTGAATATTAAATATCGAATCTGACGCTTGCATCTTCAATGTGTGGTGTTGATCATATCGTGGTAGAGATCATCTTCACAACGTCAAGGTTTCTATTTGTGAGCCAAAGGCGAACCCTTGACAAACTTGCATAGCAGGCCGCGTTCCACCCACATTCCAGTTACGTGACCTAGAAAAACTGCGCTGATGATAAAATACGTTAGGATTTTACTTTCTGTGCTAAACTATTCGCAAACTATTTAATCCAAGCATGCATAACAATAAAATATTAACGGATAGATCAGTTAAATTTTACAGAAATCTGTGCATTATTTCACCCAATTCAAGTCTTTCAGTGGGAAGGTGAGGTCGGATACACTGACGGATACACAAGTGATCTGATTGGTCAATATATCCAGAATGTTGCTTTACGTTGAACACGATACATTGCCCAAGCGTATCAGGAGCTATATCTAGGATAGAGATACCCCTGGTTTTAGCGAGGATGGGTAGAGATGAGCTAGGACAACATGCCATCACCAAAATTCCCAATTCCTCTATTAGGAGCTAGTTTAATACGACGTCATGCACTGTGGTATGTCAACATCAGAATAGTCAACAGAACCACCTACTAATCTCGCCAGGAATTAAGCAAAATGGTTGCGAGTTTGAACATTTAGCGCGGAATGATTACACTGAAAGCAAAACCATCAAGACATCATTCATGCTGATGGCGAGTACCCTGTGTCAGCTGACAGGAATATCTTCATCTATTGTATGCACTCATCGCACCGCAACGTTTGACTATTTACTCTGTATTAGTTCCTCCGATTGTCAATGTCTGGATATGTGGTACTCCCACGGGATGATTTTCAATCTCTTGTCCACGAGAATACACATACAGAGCGGCAGGCATTGTAAAATGGGGGAACTCACACTCATAGACGCATACAAATGTTTATGTTGATGATACAAATGACCATACTATGCAAGAGATCTGTATACTATAGTGTACTCGATGGCAGATCCTTGAAAACAGATGCGAAATTGAAATGGCAGATCCTTGAAAACAGAGATAGAAAACCGAGTGCGTCAAATAATAAAAAAAAACTTTTTCATATTTATATAGTTTTATGTCTAAATATGTTTAACCCAGAATATCGGTGACGCGGTATACGGACTATTCAAAGCTATGATGTGTTTTTTATATTATTTTGGTGAATGAGGGTATAGTGCTTGAATTCCGTTGCTGCTGATATCGGCCTGCTAGGCAGGAATCGAAGGGAACTATTACACATAATTCTATAGATCTTTTAACTAAACTACATGTTTAGAAAATCTGGATAGCTAGAGCCGTTGACCAAATTTTATATGAGAATATTTTGTTATTAACCCTATCTGGCCTGGGCTTTTTCGGGATATGTCCTGGCCTGGGGAGGGGTCATTTCGGAATCGCCCCATAATTAAATAATTTGTCTTGTCCCTTGAGCTAGGAAGCTGAAACTCACCACACTATACCCTTGAGTCAAGCTCTACCAGAACATGTACGAAATCCAAGATGACCGCCGCCGCAGTGACGTCATTGTTTTAAAAAGGCATTTTTTCTTTGTCGATTTATCGGTCAGAATTTTTTTATGTATTAAGTGATTCCTTCGCGAAAACTGCATCACAAACTGATGTAAAATAAAATAGTTTTGCCCACTCTTCCTCGAGGCAAAGCAGGCATTTTGAAGAAAAATGACGAAAACATCACTTTTCAGGTACTCCACATGGACTCCATTTTGAATTAACTCATGATCCTCTGGTCAGGGAGTTATGCAAATAGGCTTACAATCACTCTACTATGATAGGGTACAAATTCACGGAGTGTCGGCTTTCCATTTCTTGTCGTCGAAGAAAGAGATAAAATTTACTTCAACAAACTTCTATCTGATGCTTGCAGCCATTTATCGTTTGACTTTATTATCATAAACTGTGACAATCTAGAATTTCCCGATCAATTCTAATAAAAAGTATTTGTAATATACAAGCGTCTAGTCCGTCTTTCAATATTCATCCATTAGTTTTCAATGATGCCGGCGAGACATCATGATGTTCAAAAAATATCAAATCCGTATCACTGATCAGCGAGACATCATGATGTTCAAAAATATCAAATCCGTATCACTGATCAGTTTTCTTGATCCATCTGATTTTCGTTGTAAAATCGTTATCTAGAGTATGATTTATCACAGTCACGCTTTGATTGTGATTGTTCATATGAACACTATGAGGATGTTGTAATACATGGGTTCATACGACCCCTTCAGCGGAATTAGACATAAGTTACGAAACGTGACGCCATAGATCTTGCACGCTACGCTCGTATTTTTCTATCAGCATGCGACATTTATCGCCAAATTTAACAAACTTTGAGTGGAAGCGCCTGGTGGTATAGCCCTGGTAAGTCCATGCGTTTGCTACGCTAATTATATTTCTACACACACTGGTTTACATAGAGCAATGTAAATTTCTAGAATGTCCCGCTGGAAGAATTGCTCTTCGTATATGCCTCATTTCAGACGGGGAAAGGGCGCACATGAATTAGGATGACCGTACATTTTGTGAAATAATAGTATGTGAAGCATTATATAATATACATAACATATGGCCTTTGCTACCAGCATATCCTGTTGAATATAACCATTTCATCCCCTCCTCTCTCAGATGTACACAAACCCATCAATGTACACAAACATTTCCGAATTGAACGAATCCAACCACTCACTTCGATATACCAACATTTTAGTGGTGAGCGCAATTATGGGTTAGTAGAATATAGATGGTGTAGCTACACTCAACTGCTTAACGACCACATGTTATGTTAATATTTACAAACAAACTTTTCACTCCTCGTAGCTTTGTCTGATGGAACTAGAACCCATTTAATTTGAATGGCCTCTGCGCAATAAATTTCCCTTCTTCTGACTAACAAATGGTAACTCTCAGATTCATATTCTACGGCTATTTATATTTCGGTTCCTTCATCAGGCAATGATCAACACCTAGCATACCAAGGCAGCCAATCGCAATATGCCGGCCATGTTAATCCTGCATTGCATGCTTGAACTGTCAAGCATCATCTCTGAAGTCGCTAATTACACGTATATTGAAATGATGTTGAAACCAATATAATAAAATGTGGTTTAGATCCACATTCGATGCGGACGACTGGTTTATTTCATTCAGGGATACTGCTAGCCTGGAGTGAAACTGTTTGGTTCGATTGGTCACTGCATCGTATAGCACATTGCGTGCAATCTGTTTCACCACACCGCCCTACACCAATGACGCATAGCCACTCGTAATGAATAACAGTTCCCCTGATATATCCTTACATCTATATCCACATCATCTAACATTTTAGTCTGCATGAAAGGGAAATAGCACAAATATATCCCCTCAGTCCCCTATACAGAAACCCAATAAAAACGCCACTCCGTAGATTGGTCCCATCGTTCGTACGATTTTGTTCACCGAATCATTGATGTTCATTTATTCACATTTTTAATCGTGGCCAGGAAACGCTTCCTTTGGAATTGAACAGCTAACTGAATTAGAGAAATTGAGATCGTGTTTTCTTGCTGACTGCTTATCAATTTGCACTTTGTCTCGAGAAAATGAAGTTTTCTATTTGGACCGATATTGTCAATAGAATACATGTAGATCAGCCAGTCAGTTGAACCGTAAGACTTGTTAACTCAGACTGGCATTGGTACCTCTGCTTCATAACATCTACATGGGATAAATGATCTAGCGGTTGACCTATATCGGTACGTTTTCTAATGAAAGGGATGAATACATGTTACCAAATAATCAGTTTGTTCAGCCAACGTTTTGGTTATGTCACATATTATTGCTAGTCAATACATCAAGTTTTCACGGAGCTTTCTTTTTCTATGTCTGTTATTTAACATTGCCCAATATGTCCCTAGTTCTAACGTCTTTTCTATCGATGCTGGTGTAATTCCACCATTTCGTCTTTATCCTTCCTCATGTCATTGTCATATTAGAGAAAGTAGATATTTCGTATTGTTATTAGCAATTATCCCATTTCAATACTTTTCACAAATTCCCTGCTGACGTTCACTGTCTATCATTTGAAAGTACTCTTGTTGATTGCTATTTCATTAGGCCCTATCAATCATTGTTTGTTTGAATTTGTTCGAAGGCGAATACGAATGCAAAATCGAAATTTTCCGAAATTAGTGACATCGCCGAAATTTCGCATCATGTCACAGAGCTAATATCTTCGCAATCCGTTGACGTATATACATGCGCTAAATGGGTTCGCAGTAAGTGTATTTGCCTGTGGGGTCATATGACTTCTTGTCAGTACACAGGCATCGTGTTTCACCACCCTTTTATGGTTGCGTTTAATTCATCTTCCAAAATATAACCTCATGAAATGCTACGCTGACCGTCCGTTATGAGAAGCATGGACATATATATATGTTCGCGAACTTTGATATAGATGGGGAAAGCTCTAACTAATCTGATTTACTCTTTGCATAATATCAGTATGATTCAGGAAAGGGGATGTGAGTTTAAGGGTGACCGGCCTCTTTGGGGTTCAGAAAGTGTGACCCCGAACTATTGCGAAAAATCGTGCTGTGAACAATAGCTCACACACATAATCGAGCATTTTAAATAGACGCATACATATTATTTCGATGAAACCGAGTAAATAGTAGCCTCTTAAGATGAAACTGCTGACTTTAAATACTGAAATTGTATGTGCAATTATTTTAACAATATTTTGATTTAATTCTTGATTCTTGATTCGAAACTGGACATTTAATCTGAAGCTTGAACTGTATTATAGCTATCTGTTTGGTCAAACTGTAAGTTGAGAAACTTATGTAGATTTGATAGAATTTATATGACAATATACTAATTCGAGTGACTTGCCAGCGCTCTCTAGTCTATAGTTTCTCTTTGAAGACCTTCTGCAATCCTTCTATTGCAATATGTCCGCTATGTTGACTCCTTATTGCATGTTGATACCCTCACTGACATAATGATGAAACCAACATAATAAAATGGGCTTTAAATCCGCATTCGATACAATGACACTGTGGACGACTAGTTTATGTTTTATTTCGGGAGACTGTTAGCCCGCAGCCAGATAGGTCCATTAAAGAAGAGGCCACGGTTCGTATGACAGCGCAATAACACAAATATATCCCTCAATCCCCTGTCTATGCAGGATGTCCATAAAATCGCCAGCCCACAGATTAGTCCCATCCTTTATACGACTGTGTTCACCGAATCATTGATGTTCATTTACTCATTTTTTCAGTCGAAGCCAGGAAACTCATCCCTTAGAATTCAATAGAGAACTGAATTAGAGAAATCGAGGGCATTTCTTCTTGCTGAGTGTTATCAATATGCACTTTGCCTGGAGAAAATGAAGTTTTCTAGTCGGACCTATATTGGCAATGGAATAAAGCAGCAAGTCCGTTGAACTGTTAGACCCTTTAGCTTAGGCTAGCATTGATGCCTCTGCTTTATAACCTTTATATACGGGAGGAATGATCAAGCGGTTGGCCTATATCGGTATAACTCGGCATTTCTTAACCCTATCTGGCCTGAGCTTTTTGGGACCTATCCTGGCTTGGTGGGGGGGGGGCGAATTATTTTTCTTGAGCTAGGGGGCTGAAACTTACCACACTATACCCTTGGGTCAAGCTCTACCAGAACATGTAAACAAATCCAAGATAGCCGCCTTGATGACGTCACAGTGACGTCGTTTTCAAAAACGGCATTTTTTGGTCGATTTTTCGGTCAGATTTTCCGATTTTTTTATTTATGCAATTTCTTCGCAAAAACTGCATGATAAATTAGTAAATAATAATGTGATGTGAAATAAAATAGTTTTTGCCCAGTTTTCGTTTCGGAAAAGCAGAAATTTTGAAGAAATATGACAAAAACATCACTTTTCTGGTACCCCACGTGGCCGCCATCTTGAATTTACCCATGATCCTCTTCTCGGGGGTTATGCAAATAGGCTCAAAATGACCCCAATATGATAAACTAAAAAGTCAAAGAGTTTCAGCTCTCCATTTTTCTGTAGTTCCGGCGATAGCGCAGAAAGTTTGTGGTCCCCGTACCAAACTATCTGCGCTATCTCCAGAACGACAAAAAATTAGAGTCGACACTCCGTGAGTTGATGTTATCATATTGGGATCAATTTGAGCCTACTTGCATAACCACTTGAGCAAAGGACCATGGGTAATAGCGGCGATGTGCATGGGGTATAAGTAAGATGATAATTTGGTCATTTTTTTTAAAGAAAATTTATACTTTTCCGTGAGAAAAAAGTGGTAAGAACTATTTGTTTTACATCAGAATAATATTTACTATTTTATCCTGAAGTTTTTGCGAAGAAAGCACTTAAATAAAAAAATCGAAGAATATGACCGAAAAATCGACCAAACATACATGACGCTGTGACGTCATCAAAGCGGCCATCTTGTTTTCTATTACATTTTCTGGTAGCGCTTGATCCAAGGGTATGTTGTGGTAAGTTTCAGCCATTTAGCTCAAGGGATAAAAAAACATAATTATGGGTGGGGTGGGGGGGGGGGCTAAATTGCCCCTCCCCAGGCCTGGACAGGTCCCAAAAATCCCAGGCCAGATAGAGTTAATGGATGGAATGAATGAATGTATATTACCAAATAGTCAGATTGCTTAGCCAATATTTTGGTTAGATCATACAGAATTACTAATCAATACATCAAGTTTTCGCGAAGCTTTATTTTTCTGTCTGTGTTAGGTTAACGTCACTTTATGCTCCTCATTACAACGTCTTGTCTCCGTCGATGTAATCCTTCCGTTTTATGTTTATGTCGTTTTTAGTATAACCTATTTTACCATTCCTTCTTCACAAATATTCTCCTGACGTTTCTCATTCTGTTATTTGGAACAACTCTTCTCGACTGGTATTTGTCTTATTAAGCGTTGTCTGCTGCGAGCTGTTCGAAGGAGAATTCAAATGGCGTAATTACATGCGGAGAATGGGTTTTGCTCTTGAAAACTATGACCCCAGAAAAAGGCACGCTGACCGTTCGCAATAACAAGCATCGACATATAACCGGAGTTGCGTAAAAGACAAAGTAATGGTCATTCTCTATGTAATTACATCAAACATGTTTCTATCTTATAACTGAAACTGCCAATGCTATATACGTCTACCTATATTTTACACTTGTCGAAGGGCGGTGGTTCTCTCCGGGTACTCTGGCTTCCTCCACCAACCAAACTGACTGTCACCATATGAGTGAAACAAACTTGAGTGTGACATTAAGCCAAATTCCCTCCCTCCTCCCTATATTTTACAAATGTATTTAAATGTTAATGTCGTTTTGTTTATTGTTCTGATACACTCTCTTTAATGGATGTAAAGTGCAAATAAAATTGAATTGACTTGAATATGACATGTATCTTCGGGAATTTTTGTATAGATGAGGTAAATTTTAACAAACCTGATTTAATATTTGGATAATGTCAGTATCACATAGGGCGTAAGATGTGTGTTTGAGGGTTAGTGGTCTCTTTGAGGTCAGAATAGATTTCTTGATAGATGACTGAAAACAAATTCACGAGAATCTGTAGGGGACAGACGGTTGATTTCACTGCTGGATTTTCACGGGTATCTCTCTAATACCTTCCATCTTATTCAATAGCCAATTTTGATAATTGGGATACATATTATTAGTCCTTTCGACGATTCTGTATTCAACATTCGTCCATAAAAGTATTTCATTGTCAATAATTGAAAGCTCACTGAAAGAAAATCCAAATGAAAGGACATGCCAGAGAGTTTAAATAAGGGGTAAAAGAACTACAAAGTATACGCTATTACGTTGCTATATTATTGACAAAATATTTTGTGCAGATCGGATCAATGGTCTATCCTATTATTCGGTCATTACGGTATGTGGAGAGACGCCACTTGGCACGGTCTCGTACCATGATGTTGGACATGGTACCTCGAGGCGCACTGCTAGGAATCCATATTGGCATTCATCTTGAAAGTGCAGTATCACGCCGAAACTCCAAACAGCGCATGCCCGCTGTTTGACTTCCGTTACCATGGAGATCCGCTTGAGACGAAAAACAGGAGAAACACCTCAAAATAAAAAAGATCCTTTTGGGGTAGAATCAAGGGAATATCCATTTCATTTGGATATATATTTTATCTCCTGATAAGAGAGAAATACAAAGAGGACTATGTGAGCTGAAACACATCCTTTAGCATGTGGTGTGCCTCACGTGCGGTGGATCACGGTTCTCACTGGAGCGGTGCAAAATCAGGTACTATGACTTCAACGAAATAGGCCGAGCAGTCGCGAATGGGAGCGACGCATGATTGCGATTCTTCAGAGATTCGCAGAACAGTATGCTTCTGTATAACATCAATATGCATCGTTGATTACCCTCGTCAAATGAATATCTACATCGTGCCGATAATTAAGTCATTAAGCTGAATCCGCAAACGAATGTTCATTCCATTAACGGGTATTGACCTAATTCTTATATTATACCAACATATATTTTAAGACGATATCAAATTATAAGACGATATCTTACGTAGGACCAATATAATGTTATGATTCGTGTTTTATTTTTTTTATTTTTTTTTATTTTTTTTTTTGCTCTGCCTCTATATAGGCTGTGGAAGTAAAATTACTCGACGATTGTATAGTAATATACCATATGTTCATTCTGTATTTAATGGAATAACAATGGTTGGGAGTAAAGCAAAATTATTGACAAAATTAGCGTATTGTCTCCTCACGTCCTCCTCTGCTAATAATAATAACATCAATATGCTTCCGTTTGAAAAAACGAACGAAAATTACTAATATGTGTACCTAGAGGAAGTCAGATTAGACTGAAATAAATCCATAATCCGAACGCATGGTACGATCATACGTAGAGACTTCTGTCCGCAGTCATGCGGTAACAGGTGATATCTGAGTATATTATTATTTCCCAAGCGGTCACATCCGATTGGTCCCATGAGATCCGACATCAGCGCAATCACATTCATAAAACGAAGACACGCCTCCAGAAAGCGATCGATTGAAATGATCCCTTGGTGGGCCTCAAAGTGCCTCCATCACAAAATAAAAAGCATATCATTTTCCTCTGAACTGCCGCCGATTTTACTTTTTTCAAATATGTAAGGCCGTTTGTAATAAGAAAAACAAAGAAGCATACTCCATTATAGTGAGAAATAAAATAGCTAATTCGTACGACTTCGTTTAGGTCTCGCGAAGAATCCCCCAGTCTTGCGCCTCTCGACTCAAGTGAAACTAACATGTCTGATGTCTGAGATGCCCAGATCAAAATATCTAAATACAGAAGATTTCATTGGTTCGTTTAAATGGGGCGGACATGTGACTTGATGCTTTGGGAACAACTTTCGAACAGGATTGTCTCCCTCCAGATATTCGTCTTTTGCGGCTGATAGGTGGCGCCGTGTGAAATACATTCCGAATCATAGCGATAAGCTAAGGGTAGTGTTAAGTGAAACGTGAAATGCCCTTGGCAAGCTAAGATGAAGTAAATCTGACCCCGAATCATTGTGAAGAATCGTGTTCCATACAATAATTTCCATTCATATGCGGGTTACCTTTTTACATAGACTCATGTACATTATTTTCAAATTTCCACAAACCGAGTAAATAGTCGCATCATTAATATGAAACTGTTGACTGTATATGCTGTATTCATATGAGCAAATGCTTAATTACGTAATATTTTTATTTAACCCTACCTTGCCTGGGGAGGGGGGGGCGGCAAGTGCCCCCCCCCCCCTCCTTAGTGAACTTTTCTCTGCTGCTCCGAAACGACAAACCGAGGAGGCTGAAACTTGGTGACTTTAAAGCTTATCTTATTGGTGTCATTTTGAGCCTATTTTCATATACCCCCGGGCAGAGGATCATGGGTAAATTCAAAATGGCGGCCATCGGGGTTTTCAATCTTTTCGCTCCATTTTTTTCACATTTTCCTTGCCTAAAAGGCCTTGAAGTATTTTATTTATGCAAAACTAATTATTCTATATTTTATTTTATTTTTTCGGTGATGTTCAATTCGTGTTTCGTACTCTTTGGACATCACCTGTCATTCGCGACTGCTCGGCCTATCCCGTCGAAGTCAAAGCATCTCACGCATTAATGGTGTAAGGATTTTTTACCGATCTGGTGTAAAACATGAACGGCCGCACGCGAGGCACACCACATGCTATAGAATGCGTTTCCGCTCACATAGTCCTCGTTGTATTTCTTCTTTATCAGGAGATAAATTATATATCCAAATGAATGAATATTCCCTTGATTCTACCCCGGAGAATCTCTTCTAATATGAGGTGTTTCTCTTGGGTTTTCAAAACCGACAAACCAAGGAGGCTGAAACTTGGTGACTTTAAAGCTTATCTTATTGGGGTCATTTTGAGCCTATTTTCATATACCCCCGGGCAGAGGATCATGGGCAAATTCAAAATGGCGGCCATCAGGGTTTTCAATCTTTTCGCTCCATTTTTTTCACATTTTCCTTGCCTAAAAGGCCTTGAAAGTATTTTATTTATGTAAAACTAATTATTTTATATTTTATTTAATTTTTTCGAGAGAAAAATCGGAAAAATGAAAATTTCGAAAAATCGAACCGAAAAAGGCCGAAAAATGTCTTCCGAGATGATGCCGTCACTGTGACGTCATCATGGCGGCCATCTTGGATTTTTTTACATTTCCCGGTTGAGCTTGAACCCCCGATACTGAGTGGTAAGTTTCAGCGCTCTAGCCTTAGTGGTAGAGAAAATATATATGGGGGGGGGGGGTCACTTTCCGCCCCCCAGGCTGCGATACACCCCCAAATCGCCCAGGCCAGATAGGGTTAACTCTTGGTACTCGATTCTGCTGGTGGACGTTTCGTCCCCGACGCCCGCCCCCTGTACAGACCTTTTGGCCTTTGATATATATTGGCATTGTAGGAGGTTGATGCTGGGTCGACATCGGGCCTTACAGACTAGTCTTTTGTGTGAAATGCCGTCATTGTCATCTGACTATGGATACAGCTCACCAATCCCCAGTGTACGAGTTGTCACAGCGAAACAGCTCACCAATTACCAATATACGAGTTGTCAGAGCATTTCCATCATACCTCTCTAGATTTGTATCTAATATCGCTCATGCCCGTGCTAGGGGCCACATGAACAGGTATAATAAAAGCGTACCTGAGATACAACACATATCACGAATCGTTAGATTTTCTTGGTATGTGCTTTAGAATAGGTTAACCGGAAGACTTTATTGCGAACTCATGTGACTCTGTCAGTATGTCGGCACCTCTTCCCACTTCCCTTATATGTGTTGTAATTATATTTCTCAAAGCTTACTATTCGGAACTACATGCTAGATCTGACCCTGGAACTATATTAAAGCCTTCTGTTTAGGCAAACTGTTGGCAGGGAAACTTATGTTGTCCAAATAGAATTTTGTGGAAATGGTTATTCGGGTGACTTGTCGGCACTCTGTTCTCAATGACGACCTCGTGCACAGTCATTCTCTTGCAGCATATCCGCTATGTTGAGTCAGTATTGCATGCTTAACCTGGCAAGCATCATCTCTGATATAACCTATTGACGATTTTATTGAAATGGCTTTGAAACCAACGTAACAAAATTGGCTTTAAATCAGCATTCGATACAACTCCACAGCGTATGGGTAGTTCATGTTTTATTCCGGGAAACGGCTAGCATGGAGCGAAATAGGTCCATTAAAGAAGAGGCCACGGTCTGTATGAGAGCGCAATAAAACAGATATATCCTCCAATCCCCTGCCTATGCAGAAAGTCAATAAAAACGCCAGTCCGCGGATTAGACCCATCCTTCATATGATTTTGTTCACCAAATCATTGACGTTCATTCAGTTACATTTTCTTTTTTCAATCAGAGCCAGGAAATACACCCTATTGGAATTGAAGAGAGAAATGAATTAAAGAAACCAAGAGCGTTTCCTCTTGCTGCACGATAGCTTATCAATTTGCACTTTGCCTCGAGAAAATGAAGTTTTCTAGTCGGACCTATATTGGCAATAGAATAAAGCAGCAAGTCCGATGAACCGTTAAAACTGTTAGCCCAGACTGGCATTGATATCTCTGCATCAAAACCCTTATATGGAATGCAAGATCACGCGTATGACCTATATCTGTATTAATGGAGGTTTGTTAATTAATAGAATAAATGAATATGACCAAATAATCAGTTTGCCTAACCATTATTTTTATTATGTCATATAGAATTGCTATTCAATACATCAAGTTTTCACTTACTGGGTTTTCCTGTTTCTGTGTCTGAGTTAATTCAACGTCTCCCAATATGCTCCTCATTACAGTTTCTATCGATCCTATGTAATCTTTCCATTTCGCCATTTTTTCTTCCTCGTATCCATGTGATATTAGAAGCAGTAGATATAGGATTTTAGCATAATCTATTCTCCAATTGCAATAGTTTTCACATTTATTATATACATAACAATGGGATATCATCATTTGTGATATCGTTACTGTAGCGATATCACAAATGATATCTTCACAGCAGCCAAATGACCGGAACTACTTTTTAAATAGAGTAACTTCCCTGTGATGCTGTCTCAGGCCACCAGGTGGCGAAAGTAGTGCAATCTTGTTCCCAGGATTTCCCAGTCATGATGCCATGTAGGCAATAAAATCTGGATGCCATCAGTCATCAGATTGCCAACCATGATGACATCACTCATATCCCATGGGAACAAGATTGAACAGTGGTGTCTGCTTCAATCAAAATCAGAAGGAAAATAAAATGGATGACTTCTTGGCCAGTTTGGAAAATGTTAGATTTATTCAGTGATGATGAGGAGTTGGATGACCTAGATTTTGAGATCTTAGAACCTGCACCCACTCCAGGTGGTCGCAAATTTGATATGGTAACATTAGAAGATGTGGATCAGTTTCTTCAGGCCCAAGAGAACGATAACACCAGGCGTAAAACAAAAGGTGATGTGGCTTTGTTCAACACTTACCTGAGAAGTTAGAATGAATACCGTGATCCTGAACTGATTCCTTTACCTGAACTTAATGATTATATTGCCAGTTTCTTTCTGGCTGTTAAGAAGAAGAATGGAGAGGAATATGAACCGTCCACAGTGAGATCGTTTTTGGCAAGCATTGACCGATACCTCAGAAGAAACAGATATCCTGGACATATCTTGACAGATATTCAGTTCGATAGATGCAGAGAAGTCCTTCGTTCCAAGCAAAAGCAGCTGAAATTCTTGGGAGAAGGTAACAAACCGATGGCCGCCGACTCGATGACGGATGAAAAAATAGACTTGATGTTCACCGCAAAAGTTCTTGGGCCCCACAGTGCCAGTTCCCTATTACACTCTTTGTGATTTATAAATTCAGTGCAGTTTGGCATCAGAACAGGACTTCTTCTTCTTCTTCTTTTTTAATTTGGATGGCGCTTTCAATTCATCAGAATTATGCGCGCCAGACCTTGAAATTTTTTTAACTTTTTTTTTGTTTTTCAGCTTTACTTTTCACATCCAATTCTCAACTTTTTTTTGATCGAACACTTTTGTCTCTAAGTCCGTCACGTTTCTTCTTTCTCTCGGCAATTTCCGCCTCATATCGGTTGAATGATTTTTCAGGAGATTTCCGTACTAATTTTTCCCGTGCGAGAGAGCTCAAGATATCAGTTACTTCGTCGTCTGTATATTTCTGACCAGGTATCTTGACTTTGGACTTTCTCACAGCCTCCTCCGCCTCACATATCAATCCGTCCACTACTCTCTCCTCACACTTAATTACCGCTATTCCCTCCTTCCCTTCCTTCACCATGTAATCCGTCACCCCGTCCATACACCATTCCACCACATTCTCCACCACCTCCTTCACCCCAGCTTCAACCAATTTCTCCTCCGTCATCACCACTCTCTCTTCACTCTCCACACTATCACAGTCCATATCACTACTTTCCTCAGTATGACTATCCACCTCTGTTTCCGCCTCATATGCGTTTTCCTCTTCCTCACCTTTCTTCAGTACTTTCTTCCCAAAATTCAGAACAGGACAGGAGGCCCGTAACCTTAAATGGGGCGACATCCACCTGAAAGAAAAAAATGGAGAAAGTTACCTCATATACAGTCAGGAGAGGCAAACTAAGACACAGACTGGATTAAATCCAAGAGATGTGAGGAAAACCAAACCACGAGCCTATAGCATCCCTGACCAACCGGATAGAGATCCGGTGGAATTGTATAAGCTCTACAGTCAGAAGAGACCAGAAGGCTTCTCCGACCCCGACTCCCCATTCTACCTGGGAATCAATGTAATTGATGGGAAGGATCCTGGACTAGAACATGCCTGGTACAAGAAGAAAGCCATGGGACTTAACAGAATATACGACATCATGCACAGGCTGAAGGAAGGATCCGGCATGAAGTCAACTGACAAGCGTTTAACTTGCTACAGGTATTTTGGAAACATTAAACTATTTATTAGGAATGACCGTACTACTGTAAATATAAAGCTTCTCATTTCGTAACTATTTGTATGATAATCGTTTAGCAAATTTACATGTTTTATTCTAGTTATGGAAATATTTCTGAGAATTTGATTTATGACCAAATTTGTGGGGATGACCATATCTCATTTGGATTGAAATATCTCATTTGGGATATTATATCCCAATAAGTGCCTTGCCCTGACCTGAAAACATGTGTTTGCAGTCTAAAGTTTGTGAAAAATGTGAAATAATTTTGGTATGGCCCTCTATGATCTTCATGCAGAATATTGAGAACTGTATTTTTTTTTAATCAAATGAAAAAAAATAAATATTGAGGAATAAATATTTCATATGACCTAATTTTTATTTGTAATAATTTTAAATTCCACTTCATTTACAAACCTTCCCAAATAAATGATAACATGTCATGATTTGGGTCATTTGGATCGATTTATGTAAAATACTGCCCCCCTCCCCCCTCCACACATAGGGCACATGCAACTCCCCCCCCCCCCTACTGTTTTGTTGTTGTTGTAGTAATATTATTCTTGTTATTATAAGGCGAAATACTATCTTAATCATTGAAATAATACATGCCAAGGAAGTAATATACGTAATATTTTGGGTTGAATATAACGGTTGATGAATTCAGTATGACACGTGGCAGCAAAACAGCCAGGTCATTTTTTTCTGACTTTTTTTTTTTTTTTTCAGCGCAAGGAAGCACCTGATGCAGAAACTCTCCGGCAAAGGGGTTCCCCCAAATCAAATCATACAAATTTCCGGACACAAAAACGTTAACAGCCTTAATAATTACAGTAAACTTAATCCAAATCAGTGCAGAAATATTTCTCACATACTTTCCAACAACGCCACCGAGCAGCCAGAGTCCGCCCCCGCCATCACTGAACCGACGTCATCGATCGTAACTTCGTCATCTTCTTTGGCAACTTTGAGTTCCACTTCTGCGGCTGCAACATCAATCCAAAATCCCCCAATTCCGCCCTCCCTGCCTGGTATTTTCGTTGGGAATGAAATTCACGGAAGTGTTCACGTCCATTTCCACCAAGCGCCCCAGTTACAGCAGTCAAGTTCGACGCTGACAACGCAAAACCAGTACCAGTACTGATGCCAGCTAATAATTAATAGAGGTCCTGTCTACTTTAGTGTCTATTTTCGCATTTGTACTCCTAAAATAGCTTGTGACATATTGGGAAGGGGAAAGCATGTAAATTGGGGGGGGGGGGGCTAATCGATCAATGAATTAATTGTGAATCATTTGTGAATTTGTTTGTAATGCATTGATTCTTGTTCTTGTGATTGTTCGTCCTTCTGGGCGCCATGATTGGCTTAATAAACATCTTATCTTATCTTATCCTTCCCCCTTCTTCCCGATCCCTTCGGCGGACTGTAGTGCTCGCTCACTCAAACAGTTGACGTGGTCTCACCGACACCGGTTACACCGGACCTCGCCACGGCATGAGTTGAACTTTACTTTCTTTTGATCGTTGACAGTTATTTGAAATTTCGGAATTAGCAATTTGCATACCACTAGTAAAGTACAAATTGCTTCGATGAACGTTTATTTGCAAACAAATAAAATATGGATGTACTTCCAATTTCTTCGCTTCCAACAGAAATTGACACTTCACTGTGCTCCACAAATACTGTGTATACATACGCGCGCGCTGCCGTGAATTTGTAAAATGTTTTAAAAATTATTTGTTGTATGATAAATTTACATCAGTTCAAACGGAAATCGTTGTTTGTCTTGAAATTTGTTGTGAAAAATATCTGCAAAGCATATTGTTCGTTAAAGTCGAGAACTACATTTTCTGGCGTTGTGCCTAAAATTTGAGTAATCTGTCAAATTGACCCAGATTCTAAAATCGACTGCCTGAGTGATGGGGCGATTTATCTTTTGGGGGTTGTTTTTTTTCACAAAAGTTTTCAATATCCCATTGTTATGTATAAAATAAAAAGAAGATCTACTGTTTGTTGATGAATACCATCAATATTTCATCTCGTGGGATGAGAAAATTGGTATTCTCATCCCACTCGATGAAATATTTATGGTATTCATCAACAAACAGTAGATATCCTCTATATATTCCCCTCACGATAAATCATATATGTACGCTATCATCGGATTTTGTTGTCGGTGTGCTAAATTTAGAAACTTTACAATGGTGGAGTTTGGTGGAATAGCCCAATTTGACAATTTTTAATTCCATTTTTGTCGTGGTAGGGCGCGATGACATAGCAGAACAGTGCGTTTTTATATGGGTCTGGAACGTCCGCAGTAGTAATATCGACTTTCTTTGCAAGTACGAACTGCATGCAATCACCATCTGTATGTATAATTGAAATCACTAGCAGAATGAATATCCAAATCATGCTGATAATGTAGTCACAAAGCCCAATCAGCACATATATTCTCATTCCGTTTCCGGTTATCGACCTAGGTTTAATATTATGCCCATTTCACCAAACTGTAAGTGGGAAACTTGTGTAGGCCTACCATGATGTTATGATTCGACTTACTTTGGCGTATCAAAGAAAAAGTACTGCGATGAAAGTAAAATTATTGGAGTATGCTACATGCAATATTATTGTACTTCATACCAGGTGTGTTCATCCTGACTGGTTGGAACTCGATCACGTGACGTTCTGTAATTTGTGATAGCGCACGTCTCGAGGCAACAGCGAGCGGTCTCGAACCAATTGCGCACCGTCTCTGTTACAGCCCATTTTTCTGCTAACAAACATACATGCATCCAGTGGAGCAAATACCAAGTGTATACTAGCCGTATGGTGAATCATATTTTGCTGCTTTTGGGACGACAAAATTTGATTCAGCTCAAACGGCCGATGAGCCGAATTGATCTGATCTAACTAAAAGCGCACTTTCAAAGTCTCCCCTATACCCGCCACATTGAGCTATAACATGTACATATCACGCCAGGTGTTCGTACCGTCGGCGGATGAAAGAAATGACGTCATAGATTGAGTCGATCATGGGGTTGCTGATTTCATTGAGAAGAAAAATAAATAAATAACCGTATCTTTGTTAAATGGATAGGGTTCGGCCACACGTATCTACTGAATTCAAGTCGCTAAATCAATTTGACATCAATCTTATAAAAATGTTTCTGGTACACTGTATATCTACTTAATCGTTATCATGAAACAGATAGCGTATGCTACGGGGTGTGACATAACAATTTGCCAGCTCTTGACAGGTGATGTTTGCGACTGCTCGGCCTATCCCGTCGAAGTCAAAGCATCTCACGCATTAATGGTGTAAGGATTTTATACCGATCCGGTGTAAACCGTGAACGGCCGCACGCGAGGCACACCACATGCTATAGGATGCGTTTCCGCTCACATAGTCCTCGTTGTATTTCTTCTTTATCAGGAGATAAATTATATATCCAAATGAATGAATATTCCCTTGATTCTACCCCGGAGAATCTCTTCTAATATGAGGTGTTTCTCTTGGGTTTTCATCTCAAGCTGTTCTCCATGGTAACGGAAGCCATACAATTGACATGCGCTGATCGGAGATTCGGCGTGATG
>JAVTVY010013346.1:0-50613 GCA_036873755.1 Hanleya hanleyi
GACGATTGTGTGTTCAACATCCTCGGTTGATATATGTGTCTAGCAATTGTCGTCATACGGCTAATATATCTAACGATTATGTCTCCGGCACCCTAGCTGCATGCTCGTGATATTAGCATCGTCTGCTGACATGTGTTTCAGACTATCGTACCTCAAACATCCTCTCTTGATATATCTCTCTGATTAGCATGTTTCCATATCTCATGGGGGAATATATGTCAGTCGTGCAATCACCCGAGCTGCTGTTGGATGAATAACGCGTCACTGACATCCCATGTTATTCTGTCTGAAAAACGTGTCTCCAGCATCGTGTGCTGATATATCTGTCTGAATAACGTGCCTCTGGCTTATGCTGATCTGTCTGAACAACGTGGCTACGACATCGTCTGCTGATATATCTGTTTGACTAACGTGTCTCTGACATCCTATTTTGATATGTCTGAATAACGTGTCCCAGCATCGTCTGCTAATATATTTGTCTGAATAACGTGTCTCCGACATCCTATTTTGATATGTCTGAATAATGTGCCCCCAGCATCGTCTGCTAATATATTTGTTTCAATAACATGTTGGTATGCCAGAATAACGTGTCTCAGTTTTTATAAGTTCGGCTTAGTTTTTGAATTGTTCAACTTTTAATGTAGAAAGTTATAATATAATCAAATTTTGTCAATTCATTTGAGCTAAAATGCTATAAAAATAGAACTAGACAGAAATTAAAAAAAGTGAGACGTCATTTACTAGTTCTAGTTGTCTTTGATCAAGCTAGGTATACATCAAATTTGAAATATCTTTACAGTTTTCACAAAATTTCAATTGAAAACTGGAGGCTATTGTTTCAACAATATATTGTATAATTAGCACTTTGATAATCGCATCTAAATTGCATCGATTCGCACCTCGTGGATACTTAATATATTGTCTATTTAGCGTAGATTCTCAGATTCAATTTTACACGCCGGTGCTAATTAGACAATATATTGTCTTCTCTGCAATCTCGCCGAAGTTAAACACATTTGCGAAACTACGCTAAATAGACAATATATTAACTCTCCCTGAAGTGACAATAAAGTGAATGACAAATCGATTTGCGAATCTACGCTAAATAGACGATATATTACCTTACCATGCAGTGCGAATCTATGCAATTTAGATGATAATTAGAAGAATTATATTGCCTTCAAACCCCGGCACCAAAGATTAGCAAAATATCTGCACTATATTGTCACCAATGCTATTTAGCACCATGTTAACAGATAGGGGAGAATGAAAAATATCAAGGAAAAAGCCAATTGCGCACCTAACTCCAATTTGGACACTTTATATTTTTGCGATATTGATTTTGTAATCTGTATTTTTACAAACAGCTAAATTAGATGAGGTTTGTATCTAAGTGAACAATATCAATTAGATCGATATAAAAACTTCGGTATTTCAGTGACATAGAATATGGTATTTGAAGAATACCGGTATATTTGTACCACGTTGAACATGTTGTTCCAGTCTAATAGCAATAAGCGTACATACATTGGCTTTGTATTGCTGGTCTACCTCAGCTGAAATTATATAGGTGCTCTGTACAAACATGGACAGGTCTAAGTGATCTCCAATGACGTCTTCCTATATAGTCCTCTCTACAATGAGTTTCCTTTCATCGTGGTATATACAATACACTTGAACCGATTTGACAACCCCGGAGCGCTCGTAATGTTTTCATCGGCGCGCATACACAAAATTGCATACCGTACCAATGAGGGTTAAAAAGCGCGGCGAGTTTCTGTTGTTGGGTTGTCGATATTTTTGCGCTTGACAGAACAAACCCGGAGACGAAGTAAACCAGACTTGAACAGATCAATAAAGTCCTGACTATTCATATTCGCGTGTAAAAGTGAAGCCAAACTAATAATGTTGTCAAACGCGGGACACAATGACCTCTGTGCCCTCCCCTCACAATATGTGGACTATCAAGGCAAATACGGTGATCTGCATCGTTGAATTGAGAAAATGAAGGGCAATCAATTTCAGATAAATAATGTCAAACATAGATATAACTGTGGTATTATCTCCACTATGAAATAGAAACAGATCGAATTAAATGAAATCGTTTGAAACCGATATCCTGGTGCCTCGACATGTCATTTGATTGGTTGGAGGCCGCAGAGTAGGCCTATACAACAGGAGATAGTATAAACCCATGGGACGTGTATATGACGATCTCCTATTTGAGTGAAAGGATTAGGTTAATTCCCCATTGGATCAGGTTTGGGATCAGGCATGTATATGCAGCATGCAGGGTACCGTATATGATGGCACAGGTAAGTTAGTTGTACAGGTAAAACGGTAACAATATATGTTTATGTGGAATATATGGGAGAATAAAGGATATAGAGCAGTCTTTGATCTCAGATGGCGTGTTAATTTATCAAACAAAAAGAGCTGGATCTTGTCATTATACAAAAACCATATTAGTATACATGTATATGATAATTGAACGATTGGATCTACAGGAGTTGATGCTTCAGCGTTGTGTGTGTTGCGTGGGGGGGGGGGGGGGGGGATGCGAGAAACCTTTCATTATAAGGGGTAAAATGTACGCAACTTCGAGTCGCCACTAAACCGTTTCTTTGGTCGATGCATGTACTATCGGACAATTACTCATGTCCACAGACTCATTTAGGTTAATCTGAGATACGTTATGATATGTCAAATGCTACATTCACTACGGTTTAATCCTGACAACTTCATCAGTGTCACGTTGGGCCTTATAACATTACCGAAAAGTGAAACAGAAATAATGTATAAAAATCGGATTTTCTACCAATAAACATGTGAAAGCCATTCCAATTGATCCGAAATTTGCTTCATTCCTCAATATGTTGGCAACTTATATTACAAGATCCATCCCGATTTTTTATTTTTTGTTTTACCAGTTTTATCACAGATTAGAACAGAATCTGCAGCTTAACTGAATTCTGCAATCTCTTCTATACTCTATCCCTGGATTAATTTAGTAGTCGTCCGGTGAAATGTATTAAGGTTTTCACTTCCACCACGTTGTGTATTTTAATGGAGGGGATGTGGGGGGGGGGGGGGGGGTATTAGTTTTCGAGCATGTTTGAACATAAATCCCATACTCGGGTAAGTGGTTAGCGTACAATAGCTGATAAGTAAACGATATCTCCCACTCCCACTTAACTTCAGTAGCTTACATATGTTCATATATCCATAGTCACACAGGATCAAATTCCAAATAACTGAGATATAAAACCAACGTACATGCATGGTTGTTTTTCTAATTGGTTACTGAAGTAAAGCTTTTGACTATAACGGTATGTGATTATTACGTAGGATATAGTATTATGAATATAAACATACACCGTAACAATGATACTGAGGTGTGCACCCCTGGTGTGGCATGGGAGCGTGAGTAACGCAGCTGTATATGGAATGGAACTTCTTACCCCCAGTCTAATATACCGCGGTCATGACAGATTTCATTCACAGCAAGAGTCAGACACAAATTCAGTAATCAACCGTTGTCCATAAACGAATTTTATCAATAATTGAAATACCTATTTCGTATGCAATTTAGCGCCAATTCCAATTGAGTATTAAATAACAATATTGGTAACACAAAAACAAGATGTTTTCCTACAAGAGAGAAGCAGTCAACAGTTTTCAATGTCAGCAAGACATGACGATGTTCTTCACATAAAATCCAAATCACTGACCATTATTCTTTAACCAAATGACTTCCCAAATCGATTTCCAGAGTATGTACATGTATCTCAGTCACGCTTTGATTGTGAGCGTTCTTCAATGATCAGCCCTTCCTACAATTACATCGATATTGATTTGATATCACTATCCAATTACACCGTAAACCAGGTGTATATAGACTAAAAGTATAAGATATGTAAAACTATTTAGCAAATTTATAATTCAGACGCCAGTTTATATTTAAAATTTAAACGCCAATCAAAACGTGTTTGTAAAAAGTGGACAAAGGAGTAGTTACAGTAACATAAAAAAAACTTTCTTCGATGTTACGTTAGTAAACAAAACAGAAATAGTTTTTTAATTCTACAAAAAAGCTGTGTTTTGTACAGACAAAACACCCAGGTTTATATTCCTACGAAGTAGGCTACAGACCGCAAATTGTCCGTTAATGAGTCAGTGAGTCAGTCAGTCCATCCGAATCCTTTCGTCGGCAATAAGGAGAACAGTTGACATTAGAACCTTGATTTTTGGCATGAACGTGCATTAGGGCATTATTACCAGCAAGTTCTGAGCTGACCGAATTCTGGTGAAAATTTGATTTATAATTATTTTTTTAATTATTTATTGATGGCTCAGCGAGTACACTGTCATGCCCATCGGGAACCCTTGGCTGTATGTTTCACTGTATATATAACACAGTACAAAACTTGGTGGGATATGCCATTCGTAATTGTTCTGAGAGCTAGAGGTGACAGCAGCGTAGCTGGGTCACCCCCAATAGGCCTATAAACAGATCAGAACTAACAGTCTGATAGGCTTGGGATTCGAGAATGCAGTTAATACTGCCATGGTGTAATAATTAAATTGTTCTTAGAGGTCAGAGCAGGGGAGACAAAAATCTGTCACAACATATGGTACCGGTATTACATTAAACCATCGACAGTGCAGATTCTATGAGTTCACATGTTGACGTCTTATTAATTTATTACCGTTCCAGGGGACATTTGGACAGCTGCCGTTAACTTGAGACACACACTTTCGCTATATACACACATGTTTTGATTAACTACATTATGGGAAACGAAATTAAACAGATATGTAATCAGTATTAAGAGGCTGTATTTAAGATGCTAAGTACAATCCTCAAATTCTACATTCATCAGATTGCCGATAACCAAAATGTGTTGTCTCATATATCTAGATAACAACGTGATGTAGAGATGCTATTTATTCGTCTTTGTACCGGTCATGCCCAGGAGAATGACATAGAATCATTATTATCTTGTGCCGAGAAGGTGTTGGTCTTGAGTTGAATTACCGTATACTACACAAATGCTACCTTTCTAGTATAGGACTATATATAAGAATTTGTTGTATTGTTTGGAAAATAATACGATTCAAAAAGTTGTTTTGGTCCTGGACAAGGGCACTGAAAACCATTAAAGAGATGTAAATGTATTTTCACACGTAAAGCCTGAAATCTACTGAACTTTTTATTATTCAATCTGTTTCCTTTAGTTAAAAAATTGTAAAATTAAATCGGCGATCGTTATTTATTTTTGGAATGAAGGCGCATTAGGAGACTGTTACCAACAAGTTCTGAGCTGACCTACTTTTGATGAAAATTTCTGATGATTTTTGATGAAAATCACTGGTGATTCTGACTTGGGCAGTGCCCATCTTAATATAGGCAGGATTTCAACTAGGGGTGGGGATTTCCAAGAGTTCAGTTCGCGTCGAAGTCCTAATGCCTATCCTACTTCGTAGGTGCTGTGACGTTAGTCACACTGCTCATGTTGTTTTAGCCGGTGCCATATAACAGCTGCGATTGACGTTTGAAATTGGGCTTTCGTCTGTTTTGGCTTTCTTATTCCTACGAAGTAGGCTACAGGTCGCAAATTGTCCGGTAATGAGTGAGTGAGTCCATCCGAATCCTTTCGTCGGCAAAATAAGCAGAACCGTTGACATTAGAACCTTGATGTTTGGCATGAACGTGCATTAGGGCATTGTTACCAGCAAGTTCTGATCTGAAATAATTCTGATTAAAATTAGATTTATAATTAACACTTCAGTATATTGTTATATATATGAATGAAAAAAAGATATATGTAAAATGTAGTCTTTAACGTGTATCCTATCTAACATCCAAACATTTCATCATTGACCACACCAGCTAGGCTTCAAATTCAGGTCAAATTACCCACGGCTAAAAATACCCTGTCATTGATCCACATGCCACATGGCCCTATTACTGAGGTTAATCTGAACGTGCATCTGGGACAATTCCACAATTCCCCAACAGCATAGGCCTACTGCATATACCCTCAAACAATCAGCACTGTTTCCATAACTTAAATTGCTAAACCATATCATTGAAATAATATAGCAGAAAACATTGATGTGAGTTATGATATGTACACTATGACCAAAGACATGTTCATAATGTCCTAATCGCATAGTTAGGACAATCATTACTTTGCATCAGAGAGTGTGTGACTTGGATTCAAGGGTTAAGACTTTGGAGGGAAATACAATTTTGACAGCAGAAATATTACCCCGCCATTTGCTGATTAGAGCGATAAAACAGGGTAGGCTAAATGGACCCTTTTCAATGCAGTATTTCTTGGCATGGATGTGAAAATATGAGGACATACTTTGGGTTTTTTTTGTACCTCTTGAATATTGACTATATATCACACTTGGATATAATTTGAACAAAAAATTACATGTGTAAACAAAATATGTCTAAATTTCTCTTGTCATTTCAAATCTTGATCCATTTTGATTCCTTGATTAGGGGATACAGAATCACTGCCACGGAGTGTGCTGGTGTGTCACAGCAATGCAATTCCGATTCACACAACGAAGCTGAGGTGGTTTAAGGTTTATCAATGAAGAAAATCACCGATCAACCGCCATAGAATATAATGTGAAACAAGAAAACCGGAATAGTACATTCATCAGATTGCCGATACCCAAAATGTGTTCTCATATATCTAGATAACAACGTGATGTAGAGACGCTATTTATTCGTCTTTGTACCGGTTATGCTCAGGAGAATGACATAGAATCATTATTATCTTGTGCAGAGAAGGTGTTGGTCTTGAGTTGAATTACCGTAAACTACATAATGCTACCTTTCTACTATAGTACTATATATAAAAATTTGTTGTATTGTTGGGAAAATAATGTGATTCAAAAAGTTGTTTTGATCCTGGACAAGGGCACTGAAAACCATTAAAGAGATGTAAATGTATTTTCACACGTAACGCTTGAAATCTACTGAACCTATATTATTCAATCTGTTTCCTTTAATTAAAAAATTGTAGAATTAAATCGGCGATCGTTATTTATTTTGGAATGAAGGCGCAGTAGGAGACTGTTACCAACAAGTTCTGAGCTGACCTACTTTTGGTGAAAATTTCTGGTGATTTTTGATGAACATCACTGGCGATTCTGACTTGGGCGGTGCCCATCTTAATATATAGGCAGGATTTCAACTGGGGGTGGGGATTTCCAAGAGTTCAGTTCGCGAGTCCTAATGCCTACTGTACTTCGTAGGTCCTGTGACGCTAGTCACACTGCTCATGTACATTTTAGCAGAGATTTTTTTCCTACGAAGTAGACTACCATCTGCAAATTGTCCGGTAGTCAGTCAGTGAGTGAGTGAGTCCATCCGAATCCTTTCGTCGGCAAAATAAGCAGGATCGTTGACATTAGAACCTTGATTTTTTGCAGGAAGGTGCATTAGGGGACCGTTACCAGCAAGTTCTGAGCTGACCTACTTTTGATGGAAATTTCTGGCAATTTTTGATGAAAATCACTGAACCTATATTATTCAATCTGTTTCCTTTAATTAAAAAATTGTAAAATTAAATCGGCGAGTGTTATTTATTTTGGAATAAAGGCGCATTAGGAGACTGTTACCAACAAGTTCTGAGCTGACCTACTTTTGGTGAAAATTTCTGGTGATTTTTGATGAACATCACTGGCGATTCTGACTTGGGCGGTGCCCATCTTAATATATAGGCAGGATTTCAACTGGGGGTGGGGATTTCCAAGAGTTCAGTTCGCGAGTCCTAATGCCTACTGTACTTCGTAGGTCCTGTGACGCTAGTCACACTGCTCATGTACATTTTAGCAGAGATTTTTTTCCTACGAAGTAGACTACCATCTGCAAATTGTCCGGTAGTCAGTCAGTGAGTGAGTGAGTCCATCCGAATCCTTTCGTCGGCAAAATAAGCAGGATCGTTGACATTAGAACCTTGATTTTTTGCAGGAAGGTGCATTAGGGGACCGTTACCAGCAAGTTCTGAGCTGACCTACTTTTGATGGAAATTTCTGGTAATTTTTGATGAAAATCACTCGTGATTCTGACTTGGGCCGTGCCCATCTTAATATGGGCAGGATTTCAACTTGGGGCGGGGGGATTTCCAAGAGTTCAGTGCGTTTTGGAGTCTTAATGCCTACCCTACTTCGTTTGTTTAAACTTATTTATTGTACATGGGATTGGGATCAAGTTCTAATCAACTTATTCACCCCTCTCCCTACAAATATGGATACATAACATGTGTTCACAACGACAAAAATAATGACGTTTTGGCTGAACCCGTATGAATATATACATGTCACAAATGAGATATGTTTTAGATTTGCATTTTTAGCAACTTACAGTAGAGAAACAAACTATAACAGATTATTGAGTATATGGTGGCAACTTGGCTGTAGTGTGCTAGGATTCTCACAGAACTGGGTACTAGTACATACTAATCCTTCAGCTGAGGTAACTACGTCGTAATCGTGCTACAAATTGAATCTTGAGGTGTTCTTAATAAATTTTAAAACTGACTTGCACATATTATTAATCATTTCGTTTGTGAATGACTCATTTCCCGACAATATATCTTGAAGGTTATAGTTTGGAGGCAAGTCGTTTTGTAATTCATCCCTTAGATTGGTATATAAGGGACAAATAAAGAAATAGTGATAAGCATCCTCTCTTGGTTCTCCACATCTACAGCTAGATGTAATAGACAAATTCCTTCTCATTAAATCTGCGTTTAATTAGCTGCATTGATTTCTTAGTTGGGTTAGTACAATGTTAAGTTTCCTTGAACCAATCAAACAGTATTTAGATATAAGAGTTTTCTTAGTTAATGATTGGTGGAAGGCAGAAGTGGATGGTTTGTTTCTTATATCGTAACTAAGTTTGTTCCATTCCTGAATAGCTGACGGGATAAATGATTTTTTGGATATATTTAAACGTGTTCGGGGCGTCGCATAATTTGCGTCATTCCTCAAGTTGTACGGAGTGGTTTTTCCCACTTGGGGTGTCATTAAATTATATAGTCAGGACTTTCTCCGTTGTGAATTCGGTACATTACTTTCAATTTTGCAATTTTTCGTCTGTTTGCCAAGGTTTCCCAGCCAGTTTCCAACAAAAGGGATTCTCTACTGGCATAAACAGGAAGACCGGAAACAATTCGTGCTGCAGCAAATTGAAGTTTCTCCAGTCGATCCTCTTCTTCTAATGTGCATCCATCCCAGATCACAGAACCGCATTCTAACATGGGTCTCACAAAAGATAGATATATTCGAGATAATGCCTGTCTGCCAAGCTGGTATTTCAGTTTTCTCATCATTCCAATACGTTGAGAGGCGGTATTGATAATGTGATTGATGTGACTACTCCATTTGCAGTTGTCTTGCAGGATTAGGCCTAGGTGACGATGGTTGGCGGAAGCCTGAAGGAGACAATGGTCAAAATAGATTTTAGGGTATGTTGGTAAAGTCTTATTTGAGAACAGAATTAAAATGGGTTTTAGGGCATTAAGTTCAGAAGCCATTGTTTTGACCATTCCAATAAGGACTGTAGATCCCAGTTACCTACAGTTTCAATATCACAAATGTTAAGTGACGAGAACTGCAAACAAGAGTCATCTGCAAAAAGTCTGGTAAGACTTATAAGTTTGTTCGCTATGTCGTTAATGTATATCAGAAATAACAAAGGGCCTAACACGGAACTCTGTGAGACTCCTGCATTTACTTTTTGTTTGTGTATTGGAGGTTGAATTTCGCACAACAACTTTTGACGATCGATCCTCAAGATAGCTTTTCATCCAATTCAACAATGGACCTGCAATTCCATATTGTTTCAACTTAAACAGTAACACCTTGTGCCATACCGTGTCGAAGGCTTTGATATATCACAAAAAAAACATGCATGAATTTGTGCCTTCATCTAGGGATTTACAAATACTATCATAGAGTTCAATAAGCTGGTAAACGATTGAATGTCCAGGGAGAAAACCGGACTGGTACTTATAAAATAGGTTGTGTGAGTTGAAATGATCATAGATGTGTTTGAATATAATTCTTTCCATTATCTTTGAGACACAACTCAGCAGCGATATAGGACGATAATTGGAAGAGAGATGTCGATCTTGTTTTTTGAAAATAGGTAATATATTTGAATTTTCCCAACATTTAGAAAATTGTTTGCTTGTCAGTGACATGTTAAATAACTGACACAATGGTTTAGCAATGGTCTTGACACAACCTTTAAGCATTCTGTGGCTGATTGCGTCTGGACCTACTGCTTTATTCAATTCGATGCTATTAATAATATCACAAACTTCGTCTTCGTTAATGGCTATACTGTTTAGATTAGATTAGATTAGATTTTATTCACCAAGTAACCATGGAGAAATACATATTCAGTGTCAATCATATAAGGGGGAGATAAAAAAATTATGTATATTATTTATATGATAACATGAGATTGACAGTTAATCTCAGAGGGCTTGTTCTATCCCTAGATATTTAACTAATTGGGTTGAGCGAATGTAATAGGTGAGTTGAGCCAAAAAACGATGCGATGTGTACACAGCTTAATACGAAGGATCATCAAAATTGACTACATTTTTCAAGAAGATAGGATTTAACCTTTGACTTGAAGAGTGACGAGGAATCAATTGTTTTTAGGTAAGAGGGAAGTTTGTTCCATTCCCGAGGACCTGAGCACTTGAGAGTGTAATAAGATAAGTTGGAATAGTGAAATGGTCTGTAGGGATTGATGTTGCGGGTTCTTAGTTTGATGTTGATAAATAGCATATTGCCTGGTGAAGTAGGTCTGGTAGATGTTTGGTAATTGATCAAGATTATATACAAACTTGTGGACATGACGTAAGCAAGAATATTGGTTCAAATATTGGTTTAGTAGGCTGTCGCATTTATACTCAAACTGAGGTAAGTCGGTAGCCGAATCATCTATAGTAGAGATGGAAGCGAAGAAATCATTCAATGCATTCGCTTTGTCGACTTCGTACTTCGTAGGTCCTGGGACGTTAGTCACACTGCTCATGTATATATCTAAAATATGACACATTGACCCAAAAGAATATTTCCACATAATATCGCGACAGTGAGGGACTTAAATGTGTCATAATTTACATTTATTAAAAAATCCATGCTAACACCTACACGAAATCCCAGTTTCAAACGTCAGTTGACGCTGTTTTACGTCACTATTGAAACAGTTTTTGTGCAGAATTGAAGAAATACATTCTTGACTTTACTAACCCAAGGAAACTTTTGTTTGTTCCATAATATCGACGGAGGTAATTCATCTTAACATTAAAATCCAAGTAGGCATGAAATAAAAAATAAATATAAAGACAAATATCTTGCTAGAGAGTCTACAGTTTGATGTTTATGCGCTTGGTAGGCGTCGGGCCTCACATGTTCTTAATACGAACATTACGTTCTATGAATACTCCCTCGTCTAATTGTTTTTTTTTTATCTGGAGGTCAAACAGTTAATAATTTTCCAACAGATGACTAAGGGCTTTTACACCATTGCTCTGAAATATTTGTATCTACTACTGCTCAAGCCGGTGCTTGGGGGTCGTGTGGTCATGTCATTCAAGGTGTCCACATCAACAGCTACAATGAAAGCGTGGATGGGATACAAATCATCACAGGGATCACTTTCGATTCTTGTGATATTTTTTAGAAATCTGCTGTCAGTATAATGGTCTATGGGATCATGTGACATCTTGTCAGTCCGGGGGCATCGTTTTCCACCACCCTTATAATGTTGCGTTTAATTAGACACACTGTACATGTTTATCGTGAGGATATAATCGAAGAACCGGACTAGGTATAGCGAGGATTCGGCCCCCAATAACCTGACTAGTTATAGAGATGATCCGATCCCCAATAACCTGGCTAGGTATAGCGACGATTCGGCCCCCAATAACAAGGCTGGGTATAGCGAGGATTCGGCCCGCAATAAGGCGCGATTTATGTGCGAAACATGAAATATTACGTATGATTACATATTACACAGCTCGCCGCATACAATAGGTCTCACTAGGATCGTTGCATAACTGCATCTTAAAGTAGTGCAAATTCGTCTGTTTCGAGGTGAAAACAGCACCCATTTTTTCCTGTAAACATATGAAACCTTTCCGGAATCAAAACCATCTTTGAACAACAACTATCCGAGAAATACTGGACGTACTGGTATATGTTTACAGAGAGAAACTGGTGTGGTTTTTACCTCGATACGGACGATTTTGAGAAAAAAAATACGCTACTTTAAAGACAATCAATGCTCGTTTTTTTAAATCCTCATAATATATCCATTGCTGTATAGATCTAGTATAAGCCCTGTAATGTCATGGGGGATCTTGTAAGGGAGCATAGGTAACGTGACAAGGTAACAATGAATCAGTAAATAAACTAATAAGGTAATACAACTGATATCACTCAAGCATGACGGATCCCTAACTTTATTTAAGAGCGGCCTATCTGCTTGATAGGACCAATCATAATTGTCGACAATTCCCTTTATAAGATGATGTTATTCAGTTACTCTAATTAAACGCAACATAAAAAAGATGGTGGAAAAAGATGCCGGCGTGCAAATGACTCCATATAAACTGACTGAACCCAAAATTGTTCTGTTATTTGTATCTTAGCCACGTTTTTATTGTAGGTGTTCATATGGACATCTTGAATGGTATGACCACACGACCCATTGCACAAATATTGAAGGGCGATGACTTAATAGCCCGATCTAGTCATCTGACGAAAAATGACGAACTATGTGACCGTTAGATACAGATACAGGCAACAATTAAACGCAACAATAAACGCAACGTAGTCGAAAAAGATACAGGCATACTGACCAGAAGATTAAAATTTTAAAAACCTCGCAAGAGCCCAAAACGATCTGTGTGATTTGTATCCCAACCACGATTTGATAGTAGATGTTCATGTGAACATGTTGAATAGCATGACCACACGGCCCCTACCACCGGCTCAAGTGGCATGAAATAAAATATTGAAGAGCGATTTATAGTCCTATCAAGTCTTCTGATGGAAAAAGATGAATTATGTGAGGAAATTACAAGCGTCTGGTCCGTCATCCATAATTCAGCCGTCGTCCATTAGAGAATATCCGCGTCCATAATCCAAAGACCTATTTCATATTCCATATAACAGTATAGAACAAGATAGACGAGACGGTCCAAGCGAGGCGGTTTCAATAGGATGGAAGTTCTTATTCGGAATACATATTTGTGAAGCCCAAAGCCCACCAAGCGCTTTATTCTCCACCATGTTTACCAGTCATAACATTACAATCACAATGATTAATACAGAAGGCAAACCTCGGGGATGAGACGTCCATCAGCAGAATGATCACCATATACAAGCAACTATTAAACGCAACATAACAAGAGTGGTGGAAAACGATGCCGGAGTACTGACAAGAAGTCATAAAACCCAACAGGCAAATATACTGAATGCATATCTCTAGAAACATAACAAGAGCGAAATCTGACCCCTCTGATGATTTGTATCCCATCTACGCTTCTATTGTAGCTGTTCATGTGAACATATTGAATGGCATGACCACACGGCAGCTGGCATGGGGCCTGACCTAGTATACAAAGCCAGAAAAGGTGATAGCAATCACCCCCAAAAGATGACCCCAATCACCCCAAAGCATCACCCTAAAGAGGTGATCAGTTAGAGTTATCACCTTATTCCACCATCTCCTTTCAAGGGTGATGGACATCACCCTAAAAGGGTGATCAGCAATAAGTATAACTTTAGGGCATCATCTTTTTGTGGTGATTGATGGCCTAGCCAGGGCCATAAAAGGCCCAAACGGAGCGAACTGAGCGATTAAAATGATTTGGCCATTCTCGCTACTGCATGACCTTGTTGAACTGTTGAATTAGAATGGGAACTAGAATTGTAGGGAGTGCGCATATGTGTACATACCCGCCCGGGGGACCGCTATAGTTCACCCAGGGCTCGCACCGACGGATACGGAAACGGGCTCACCTTTACTGAGAGCATGTTATTCTTCTATCTGATGTGTGACCAATGACAATGACTTTTCTGAGTACCAAGTTGTCCAGCTGCCACTCCGTCAGACTGATTTCCTGTTGACAAGACAGAGAGTCTGCAGGCACGTTCTGTACACCAGGAATATTTGCCGGTTGGTGGCCTATGTACCACTGGAACATCTTCCATGTCATCATTAAACGCAACATAACATGAGATTTATACAGAATTATAAACCCTAGCTGTTGGATGGCCTTCTACATTGCGCCATATACACAGCCAGGAAAAATAGGTGATATCTATCACCCAAAAACAGTGATGACAGCATCACCCCAAAAAGGTGATCATTTAGAGCCATCATCTTATTCCATCATGACTTTTAAAGGGTGCTAGACATCACCATACAAGGATGATCAGCAGTGAGTGTAAACAAATTTTTTTGAAAAAAATTAAATTTGAGAGCATCTCCTGGTTAGGGTGATGATGGCCTGGCCATCGCCCTTCAAGATCATCACCATAAAAAGATGACGGACCAACACCCTTTTCTGGCTGTCTAGGGCCTGATAATTCTAATTAAAGCATAGCACGAGATAATGTACTTTAAACTGACTGGACAATTTCTTTCCTACTTATCATTTTAGTACTTAAACCGCACGTAATTGGGGGCTGAATTGTCGGTAAACCGCATCAGGTCCTTTCTGGATTACCATGATACATGTACATCTATTGTTACAGTTATTAATATAAAAAAGATGTATTAATTGAATCTGCTGGCAATCTTTCAGGGCTTCTGTTCTATAATTCATAACTTCTTGACGAGTTCATGACATACTAACAGTTTGAACCATGGTACGTGTACTGCTACTGTAAAAAGGGATAAAAGCCCAGGCCTAGTAGGTTTATGCAAATTACATTTCAGGAATGCTTGTTGTCGCCTTGTGTTAGATAATCATGAACACCAAATTCATTGCTTTAATATGAGTACTGCATTGAGTCACACGTGGCGAGTGGTGGCATTCCTGCCAATTCCGAGCATACATTGTTTGAATACCAAGAAGGTCTCGTTTTGCCACACTGGTGAGATATAGAAAAACGGAAAACTTCAGTCTCCCAAAACTTGGAATCTTGACATTTCCTTAGCTATATAGCAATCGATTGAACGGGAAAAATGAATCAGGCATGATGCCAAGTCCCACGGAAATTTTTGAATTGATACAATTGCCATGTCCCAGTTGTACAGTCAGCACTGGAGCAGAGCCAACACTTATCTCCATTGTTCATATAATTGTGTCTAGTCCCTGGGATATATTTGTGACATTACCCTTAAATATATATGCTACCATTCATAAATGATCTGTACATATTTTATCGCCCAGTGTATATCTGAATAGTCATCCGTATTTCTCCTTCTGACTCTGGATGGTGAGGACAAATTAGACAGCAGCTACCACATTGATATAGCTTCTATAGTGCTGTTGTATTGACTCGAAACGATTCGTATGAATTAGCCCTTAGTTTAGTTCCGGCCATCAGGCCTAGTTCCATCATATTCACCGAAGTGAGTGAGTGAGTTGAAGCTTATCGCCGCAATTAGCAATGTTTCATTTAGATAGCGACTAACAATTTCCATAATTTACGATATACGCTTGCGATTCTGTTATTACCATTACCCCAGGTCAGACGACTCTTACGGCAACCTGTCGGGGAAGCTGGGTTTATATTCATTTCACACTCAGTTTTACCTTACGGGGGTATTCACCGAACAACCACATGGATTATAGAGTAAGATAGCAGCATGCAGTCAGTCCATTGTGAAGAATTACTGTGATGGAGAAATGGTCGACTGAATAGCTAACAGTCTCACTAATGATGACAAATATTATACAGTTTTTTTAATGAGCAAATTTACGCTAAACTACAAGCAAGTCACGAGACTCTGAACAGAGATTACTAAATTGATTACGAGGTACTCGATACTGTGCATTTTGGTGATCATCAGGGAATCTGGAGATGGAATTCATCATATAACTTCGGAGTTTTCTATTCGAGGTTTCCTGTAAAAATCGGCTATAGTTTGCCTTCTATTTTTGGAGTTTCCTGTAAGTCGACTTCAGTAAGTTCTTGCGTTGATTCGCTAATTTAGCGAATACCTGAACTTCAGATATGTATGCAGGGTTTTCCTACTCCTATACTTCCTATATATTTCATATGTTTTCAGACCGATTCAAAGCCCTGCAATGCGGCGGCAGACCTATCTGCAGCATAGTCACTCCAGATCGAGGGCTCCTGCATCTACCCCTGAGCTACCGGAACTTCCGGTGAGGTTTCTACATCCGGTTGTCATTGATGTCTCCGTTTTACAAAATACCGTCGATGCCACTCTCATAACGGACAAGAAGAAAATGGAAGGTGGGTGGTCACCGAGGGAACTTTACGTGAAGAGCAACCCAAATCTGTTACTGAACGACTATACCAATCCACGACATTGGTACAGTTCGAGTGCTCAAAAAGACCTATTGAAAAATACGCATCTTCGAGATACCAGGCTGAAAAATATGGATTCGGGCAGTTATTTGCCGAACGTGAACGGACAAGGACAAAGACTGGGGTCGAAGAGTGCGGTCGAACTCGTGAGCAGTAAACCCCTTGAATGTGACTCGAGTATTCTAAATAGGGGTTTATCCTTCAATGGAGTCAATACAAATTCGCATAAAATCACCTTGCAAAATTTATTGGGCATGCGCTTTGAAACTAGTCGAATGGTTTCCAGAAAGGACGGTACAAATAATGCAAGAAAGGTCAACTTGACTGATCTGAAACGAGAACAGAAAAGCAAAATCTCGTTGCCCCCTCTGAAACCCGATACAGGCTCTCTGATCAACTCCCATCTACCACCCCATCACCCATGGACTTCGCTGAAACAAACGAAGATCCAGAAGCACAAGGATAACGAGAGCATCCGCATGGTTACATCGGAAGTTCTTCTTAATGAACACACCAACTTGGAAGAGCTTAGATGTCTCGATGAAGATGCGGTATGCGCTGATAAACTCGAGAAGTGGTTTAGTGAAATGCCCACCGAGACGAAAGAAAATGCTAAAAAGACCCTCATGTGGCAAGAGATAATCAAGAATAATTTAAGTGCTGGAGATGAAATGGCAAACAATGGACCGAGATGGAGAAAACACAAACCACAGGGTGATGTGCCCATACCCATACTAAAACAACCAGTCCATTATCCATCAGTGTATAGTCAGTTGAGGGTGAACCGGAAAGCGAAACCGAACGATATTTCAGAAATTAACAGAGAACAATATAAATTGAAGCAAAAGTCGATGTTGCATTTAAAAATGACAGATTATATTGACAAACATGACGAGGACGCTCAAAAGACATCTCCTGTCTACGAAGTTTTCTTAAATCCGAGAAACCCCAATAATACGCCAACCGAACCGACTCGCCCGAAGGTCGATGTTAAGAAAACGCAAAAGAGAAAAACCAAGAGCAAGAATCAGAGCAAACCTTCGGATCGAGCTGTTCTAAGAAAACCGGGAGTTCGGTTCATTCTCGCCAGGGTCCCAGAGGACGATATGGGTGGGTACAGCAGCGATGATGAGGATTCTGAAAGCCTGTCGTCGGACTTCTATAACCAGGATGAGCAGCTTCCTCCTGAGAGGAACGTTAACCAGGCGGGCGAAGACAATATGCAGATAACGGAACGAACGATAGTCCACGCGGAACCGAAGACAGCGGTCGTGAATTTAGTGATTGAGAAAACTAGGCCTCTCGAACGGAAGCCGTATCACATCGAACTATCGCTCATGAAAATAGCATCCTCGAGTTCCCAGGGTCATCTCAAGAGTTTAATGGACGGGCAGGAAGTTCCCATAGAATTACCAGCCGAACCGACAGCACAAGAACAGATCATGTGTGCTAACCAAAAGACTGGAACCATCCTGGACAAAGGGCAGACAATGCCGTCTGTATTTGAGGCAGTGGATTCAAGTCCTTCAAACTGCAACGGTCTTGCCGAGGAGAAGCACACCACTGGACAATCAGTGGACAAACCTTCTGACATTAATACAGCCACAGCTATCGGAGTGGCAGGTGTTATTGATCAGAAACATACAGATTCTCCTGTTGATCCCTTGTCTCCAGGGCAGAATGCATTCAGTACCAGTAAACCGGCTCTATCCAAGTATAACAAATTAGAGGTGTTCAGGGACAGAAGTCGGCCTAACTTAATGGAGCCCCGAGGCGTGCGGAAGGAAAAGCCATCGTGTAAACAATGGACTCGTCCACCTACTTATAAACTTGATCTTAGAGAACATGGACTCGCCCAGGGCGAGGAAGACGATCGCCAGAAAGGGGGCACTGAGGCCATTCAAGCTCTACAAGACAAAACGTGTATGTCAAGCCTCGATGGGGAGCAGTGACCTGTTAGAAAAGATCTGTGCATATGCTGAAATATGGGCATATGGCCTATAGGACTGATAATTAGGAATATTAAGATTTATGACACAGAAACACAGCGCGATGCCGCATAATGACATAGATTATGCGAAGCCATTGTGACACAAATTAGCTTGTTACATCATCGTGACACACAAAATGCAACACATACACGTATCTGATATCGGTTTACTACATGCCGTGGAAAGGTTTTCACGACAATCATACTCTTGGTGATATGGTTTTGTTGCTGTAGCATCTGAATTGGGAATAATATGGGGACGTAAATGGACATGGTGTAAACCCAAAACAATTAGCTAAAAATTTTTTTACAAAAAATCTTGTTTTCTTTTTTCGAGTCGTCAAATGGTGCTTATTTTTCTTTGAAAAAAAAGAGATTATTTCTTGTTTTGGGATTAATTCTTTGTAACACGGTCTCCGCGTAATAACACGGACCCCGTGTTAATCAACCAGTGAAATATAGACATATGAAAATAAAGTGATGATGGGTGATCACTCTGATAGAAGAATATTCCTGAGTTGGATTGAAGTATCGTGATATTTTGTTCGTGCTTCGTGCTTTGACGATATCACAGTGTCCCGATGGTCACACATTCTACATCCTTAGTTCTTTAACAGTGGATGTGTATGTGGCTATATTACAATGGTTGATTGACGTTGGGTCTGTGTTGTTAATGCGGAATCCGTGTTATTCCATTGGTTGATTAGCATGGGGTCGGTGTAACTTGCTAAAAATTAGCTGGACAAAAATTGCTAATAATTTCTTCTTCTCTTTTGTCAAAAGAAAAAATAAAATATATATTTTTGAGCTATTCCCCCCTCCCCTGTCTCCCCTGTTCCTGTTAGGGATCTCCGTGGGAAATAACGGAACATTTCGCTGAGATGTTTATCACCGACAACTTCAACCAGAGGCACATTGGGTGAAGACTTCATATATGCAAGCATAACAATTGATTTTGAACAACAGAGTGTACGTCCAATGTGATTTGAGGACTTCGTAAAGGAAAGTAGACAACTAATTACCTATAGTCTTATCCGCAGGGCAAATTCTTTGAGATTTAATGTTTGCGCTGGGTCGAAGAACAAACAGACAGACAGATGAACAATACCGCAACCAGCTGGTGTGATCGAGAGGTAGAATTATGCAATTTAACTCAATAACTCAATATATTCGTGATAGGTTATATGTACTGTAATGCATTCTATAACACTTGTACCTATTACACACTGGTAACTGTGCTTTTATCCAGTATGTTTAAGCAAGGTAAAACGTTGTGACGTGTGAAATCTACACACACCATGTTGACATGCGGAGGTGTTCGTTCGGGAGATTCTATTTTTTACGTCGAGGAATGGTAGGCTTAAATATCGTCAGCATACAGCTGTATTTATTTGTTATTTAAGTCATAAATGTCTGTCTCAAATTTAAATGTTGTATTCATCAAGAAACTGTTTAACAATGCTACACGAACAGACCTATATGCGTTATGTTTCACACAGTTTGTCTCAGGTAGCAGAATTACCCCTCAATTGAGAGACAAGATAAACTCGCCCATTGATCTTGGCACGTTGCCAGGTGACACTCGGAGCGGGAAAACTTTTCAGTTAAGGAGAGAGAGGTTGACAGGGTTTACAATATTTTCAACCTCTTCATTGTAATCTTTGTTGATAATTAATTTAAGTAGTGCTTCGGCCTTGCCCTAAAATATAAACGTTCTCGCACCAACCATTCCTCAAATATACAGCTAGCACGCCTACGAAAACATTAATTCTTAAATTTAACGATTCGTCAATGCATTTACCAAGAAGGGTAGCTATTTAATACTAGAAGAGGAACCTTGTCAGACGGAAATTTATTCTATTGTAAGTATGTACAGACAGTCCTGTTTCGACCTGTCCATTTTGCGCTCTCTAAACTGAGATATGGTGAAATGTAGAATTCCCAATGAAGACAGAATTATTATAATGCCGTGTGTTTGTTTTGCTTTTTGCTTTTCATGAAAGACTGATTTCAAAAGGGCATTTTATGCATCAGACATATCTTGGATTCTAACGGCGAGTTTGTTCAATTTAACGTGTTGAAAGATCGATATAGAAATTATCTAAAGTATACAGTTAATCAATTCCTGATAAGATAAAGAAGAGACAATAGAACAGTTAATCATATTCTGAATATTAGAAACACCGGGAGTCCATAATTCCGTCATTCCGTACACATTTCTTCTCCAACTAATAACTCGATAACTTTTGAACCGATCGACCTTAAACTTGGCGAGTGTCTTGACATCGGTGAGAGAACAGTTGTGATTGGTAGTTAGTTACCTGTATAATCCAAGCTGGACGCCATCAGCCATCTTGCATTGTCGTAACTTTACACAGTTCTTGTCCTCTCCAAATTTGAAGTCGATTGGTTCAATAGTCCTCGAATGTCTTGACATCGGTGAGAGGACGGTTGGCATTGCTTTTCAGTTACCTGTGTAATCCAAGATGGCCGCCAGCTATCTTGGATTTCAGCAGTTTGATCTTGTCCGGACATTAACTCGAGAACGATTGAACCGATATACTTCAAATTTGGAGAGTGGCTTTACATCAATGAGAGGACTGATAATTGAACGGATCAGCTTCAAACTTTCAGAACATGGTCGCCATCAGACATCTTGCATTGTCAACAGTTGGATCATTACACATTTTTTGTTCGATCAATAACTCGAGAACTATTTAACTGATCAATTTTAAACTTGGCGAGTGAATTGACATTTGTGAGAGGACAGTTGGGATTGCTTTTCAGTTACCTGTGTAATCCAAGATGGCCACGGTCGGTCATCTTGAATTTTAAGCGCTTGGATCTTGTTCGGGCAATAACTCGAGAACGATTGAATGGATCGACTTCGAACTTGGAGAGTGGCTTGACATCGGTGAGAGAACGGTTAGGAATGCCTTCCAGTTACCTGTGTAATCGCAGATGGCCGCCATCAGTCATCTTGCGTTGTCAGTTGGATCTTTACACATTTCTGGTCTGACCAATAACTGAAGAATGGTTGAACTAATCGATTTCAAATTTGAAGAGTGTCTTGACATCGGTGAGAGGAGAGTTTGGATTGCTTTTCAGTTACCTGTGTAATAAAAGATAACTGCCAGCCGTCTTGGATTTTCAGTAGTTGGATATTATACTTATAATAATAATAATATCGATAAAATCGACCATGGAGGTCCACGTCGTCCGCAGCAGCAGCACCAGTTATTGTGGATGCAATCCACCATAACTGGTGTGCCATATACCTGTCATATATGTTTAACCCTATCTGGCCTGGGCGGAAGTGCCCCCACCCCCTAGTGAACTTTTCTCTGCTGCTCCGAAACGACAAAACCGAGGAGGCTGAAACTTGGTGACTTTAAAGCTTATCTTATTGGGGCCTATTTTCATATACCCCCGAGCATGTGGTATCCGCGAAAGTCGTGTTTTTCAATCTTTTCGCTCCATTTCTTCACATTTTCCTTACTTAAAAGGCATTGAAAGTATTTTATTTATGCAAAAGTAATTATTCTATATTTTATGTGATTTTTTTCGAGAGAAAAATCGGAAAAATGAAAATTTCGAAAAATCTACCCCATAAAGGCCGAAAAATGGCTTCTGAGAAGATGACGTCACTGTGACATCATCATGGCGGCCATCTTGGATTTTTTTTACATTTCCCGGTAGAGCTTGAACCCAAGATACTGTGTGGTAAGTTTCAGCGCTCTAGCCTGAGTGGTAGAGAAAATATATAAGGGGGCACTTTCCGCTCCCCCCCCCCTCCCTGGCTGCGATACACCCCAAATCGCCCAGGACAGGTAGGGTTAAAGTAGAATTATTTTTTTTAAATAAATAAATGAACAATTAAAAAAAGTTTAACCCAGAGGGTACAATCAAATGGTCTAGTGGATAAATCCGTGCCCGGTCAACTGAACAACCCCAGTGACGCTCCTGTACAATTGCTCGACCACCTAAAAATAGTAACTTTGATCAACTTATATATAGTTGAAGTCACGTGTGTCCGATCCTTTTAGTAAGAACTAGACCGTTGGCAATAGGTTTGCTTCCAAGATTGTTGAATTCCAATGTAATTATCAGCTCTTGTGAATTGCTACTACCTCTGAATCATTGATAATTGCAGTCATCTTCAGGAATAAATTATAATATAATTGATATTCCTACTTTTGTGAAACATCCTGCCGATTTCGATTTCGATTTTCACCCGAGCCAGTATTTTTTGGCAAAGTGTTTCACAATGTAGGAATATAATTATCTGAATCATTGTGATATGTTATTTACTTGAAGATATCATCACGATGCTATTTCACCCAACTGTCAGTGTGTAGTAGGCCTACTGATATTTTTACGGTACAGGATTTAATGCATTCGCACTAGTAGTATAGAGCATGCAAAAAGGTAACATTGCCCTCTTTGCACTTAAACTTGAGGGATAACTCTTGATTCCCGTGAAGCTTCCGACAGGGAGCGCCACCAGCTCAAGAGAGCTCCCCGCAAAAGGGAGGTAACTCTTGATGCACTTTGAAAGTTTTCACCCATGCACTGATAGATACTCAGAATGCGCAAACAAGTATCTGAGGATATGTTGCCTCAACGGAATCTTGGCCTGCCCGATGACGATTAGAACATACGGTTCAGAGCGAACATGGCCGAAGATAGAACTATCTGAAATGGCGGCTTCTGATTGGACAAGAGCAGCTGAGAATACATCTAACGGACAAGAACGAGTATAAGGGGTGCCAAATGGCGGCCTCTGATTAGACAAGAGGCTACTTGTATTGTAAACATACCCAACGCGGCTCCCCCAGCGTGGGTATGATGTAACATTGGGGAGAATAAACTATATGAAAAAACTTGTTGTTGTTGTTGTTCTCTCTTCTGCCAGCTTTGTTGTTGTTGTTGTTCTCTCTCCGGTCTATATCATGGCGTCAAGGTGTTATGCTAGGGTGTTAAGGCGTAACGACGGGCGTTGGCGGGCGTCACTGCATTTCGATGTATTGGTAGCTTTTGGGCTAATTCACCAGGGCGCTTTGGGGCTAATTCACCAGGGCGTTGAAGCGTTGAGCTTCGCGTTGGTGGGCGTTGCCACTTCACACGACGCATTCGGACTAGGGATGGCCCATTTCAACACCAAATACCTTCCTTCACCGCCACAAAACGCCCACTTTGGTTACTACTCGTACTGATAACGTCACCGATGACGTCACAGATGGAGTGGACATCCTCCAAATCGGGGTCTACACCCCGAGAGCTACAAATTGACACCCCACACAACGCATTCGGAGCAATAGTGGTCCATCTTTACACCAAATACCTTCCTTCACTTCCCCAAAATGGCCACTTTACTTACTACACCCAACTGGATGCGACTTGCAATAAAAAACACGCCATTCTGACTCTACCCCACAAAAGCTTCACTTTCACACCTCCCACAACCCATTTGGACCACTAGTGGGCCATATCGGTCCCAAAATGTCTATTTCCATACTACCGCCTGTCTGCGCATGCGCAGAATGACGATATCCCTACCCCACATCCACCCAGTCGGATGCTCCCTCACGTGTGCTTCACATTGATACCTCACTTGACTCCATTGCACCAATAGTGGCCCACCTAAACCCTAAAACGTCTATTTCCATTACCGTTTCCCATAATTCTCTGTCTGCGCATGCGCAGAATGTTGAAAACGAACGACACACTAGTCCAGGCAGATGCTCCTTCACGACTGTTTTACATTGATACCTCATACGCCACTAGGGGCTCACCTCGATCCCAAAACGTCTATTTCCATACACTTTGTCTACTGCGCATGCGCAGAATTACATCAGTTCCACGTCTCACCCACCCCGTTTGATGCTCCTTCACGAATGCTTCACATTGATACCTCATACGACGACTCCATAGGACCCACAGTGGCCCACCTAGACCCCAAAACGTCTATCTCCATACCCTTTTTCCACAATTCCCTGTCTGCGCATGCGCAGAATGTTGACAACGGCCGAGACACTAGCCCAGACGGATGCCCCCTCACATATGCTTCACATTGATACCTCATACGACTCCATAGGACCATTAGTGGCCCACCCAGACCCCAAAACGTCTATTTCCATATCCTTTTCCCACAATTCCGTGTTTGCGCATGCGCAGAATGTTGACAACGGCCGAGGCACTAGTCCAGGCGGATGGCCTGTCACATTGGCTTCACTGTGATACCTCACTCGACTCCATCGGCCCATTAGGGGCTCCCCCAGATCCCAAAACGTCTATTCCATACCCTTGGTCTACCGCGCATGCGCAGAATGACGATATTCCAACCCCAGACCCGCCCCATCGGATGCCCCCTCACATATGCTTCACATTGATACCTCAGGCAACTCCATCGGACCATTAGTGGCTCCCCTAGACCCCAAAACGTCTATTTCCATACCCTTTCTCCACCGCGCATGCGCAGAATGACGATATTTCAACCCCACACCCAACCCATCAGATGCCCCTTCACGAATACTTCACATTGATACCTCATACGACCCAATCGGACCATCCATACCCCATACAGGCATTTTCCCGTATAGATTTAATATGCAAATGTTCGAATCAGGGAAGATAACCCGGAATTTGCCAAAATCACAAAAGTGCATCAAGAGTTACCTCCCTTTTGCGGGGAGTTCTCTTGAGCTGGTGGCGCCCCCTGTCGGAAGCTTCACGGGAATCAAGAGTTATCCCTCAAGTTTAAGTGCAAAGAGGGCAATGTTACCTTTGTTGCATGCTGTATACTACTCGCACTCCCGCCATGTAAAATGTAACCTTGTATAACCGGGCCTGATCAGTGAAGTGGTTGATTGATTGATTGATTGATTGATTGATTGCCTCCAAACATTAAAACTTAGTTAAGCTTCGAAATTTCGAAAACCTAATATGGATACCATAGAGTGAGCCTGATGAAGTACGGAAGTTGAAGATACCAACGATTGGACACCGAGTATAAAACGACGTGAATCAGCGGGGTAACGAAGGTAAGATTATAGGGGCGAAGATGCAACGCGGTTTCAATGAGCGTAATCCATAGCATGAATGAATCAATAATGATACATTCAAATAGTTTGCTTAGTTCAATGTTTATCATCTCAGCAGTGCAGTGAAGTGTTAGTAGGACATAACGTACCTGGGTATATCCGTCAATTAGTATGATATTGTGCCACAATACTCTAGGGATCGAGCAATACATTAAGATGTGTAAGGCACGCTAGAACGAAACACAATATGCAGGGATCAATAAAAGTGAAATTAGGCTTCTTGACGTTCTTCCTTTACCTATTGCTTTAATGATACTAACACGTATATATAGTCGGGATATATAACCATAAAAGGGCAAAGAGGGCACATAAACCATACTCCGCTTCCATCAGCTCGAAGAACGTGATCATGCATGTAGAGGTATACTACAGGCGATATGAATCATATTATAATGATTTACTATTGGCCAAATTCTCATATTTTAACCATGATTGTCTGATCAGCTTCATTAGTTTCAGATTTTGTTTATGTGTGGAGAAGTTATGGGGAAATATGAGTGTATATAACACTATACAAGGCAAAGAGTTATTATCATTATTTCGTTGTTGACAACGGTGATGGGGGGATGGAGATCAACAAGCACTATTCTGTGACGTCGACTAATGGATTAGCTATAAATGCATAAGACGTCAAGTTGGATTTATATCGGTTGCCTGGCGACAACAGTACTCCCATAGTGATATTTGTTGAAATATCCAGTCAAATGTCACGGAAACTCCAATCTAATTAACTAAAAAACCACTGGGATTCTAATGGAATTTCTTTTAAATGAATCAACGAAATATCAATATCAAATCAATATCAAATCAATAAAATATTGACGAACGTATGAATCGATGAAATATAAATGTGATTATCTGAAATGCCAATGCGGTTCAGTGGGATGTCAATGGAATCCAATGACTTATCAACGAGATAAAGCAATCTAATTAAAATTACATCCAATCTTCTCCCTCATTTGAATATGTCGCTTGTAGAGACATACGATTAATTGGGAAGCGTTGATAGCATATTAATTTATTAAGGTTGAAGATGAAGACTCAATTGGATTCATTGAATTATACAATTCGTTAAAATCTCGGAGTTTTTTAAATATTGATGGGATCCGTTCAAATATCAATATGACTTCATCTCCAATCTTAATAAATTAATATGCTATCAATGCTCCTCAATCGTATATGTCTCTACAAGCGACATATCCAAATAGGGGAGCAGATAGGATGTAATTTTGATTAGATTGCTTTATCTCATTGGTATGTCATTGGATTCCATTGACATCCCACTGAACCGCATTGGCATTTCAGATAATCACATTTATATTTCATCGATTCATATTTCATCGACAGTATTACATTGATGTTGCGTCGATAATATTACATTGATATTTCATCGATAATAACGTTCGTCAATATTTTATTGATATGATATTGATATTTCGTTGATTCACTTTAAAAAAAATCCATTAGAATCTCAGTGGTATTCTAATGGATTTTTTTTAAAGTGAATCAACGAAATGTCAATCTGATTGGAGTTTCCCTGACATTTGATATTTCAACAAATATCGCCACAGATATAAAACCTACTGGACTTCTTATGGATTTATAGATAATCCATTAGACGACGTCACAGAATAATGCTTGTTGATCTCCACCTCCCCCCCCCCACCACCATTGTCAACAACGAAACAATGATAATAATTCTTTGTCTTCTGTTGTGTGATATACATTCATATTTCCCCATAACTTCTCCACGCATAAACAAAATGCGAAATTAATGAAGCTGATCAGACAATCATGGTTAAAATATGAGAATTTGGCCAATAGTAAATCATTATAATATGTTTTATGTCGCCTGGATTACCACTACATGCATGATCACGTTCTTCGAGCTGATGGAAGCGGAGTATGGTTTATCTGCCCTGTTTGTCCTTTTATGGTTATATATCCCGACTATATATACGTGATAGTGCCATTAAAGCAATAGGTAAAGGAAGAACGTCAACAAACCTAATTTCACTTTTATTGATCCCTGCATATTGTGTTTCGTTCTAGCGTGTCTTAATTACGATACAATTCGTTAAAATCTCGAAGGATTTTTTTTTTAAATATTGATGGGATCCGTTCAAATATCAATATGATAGGCTGAGAAAACACGACAATATTAACTGAACAATTAATGGGATAAACTGAACTATCGATGAGGTTCAATGAAATATGAATTAATTTTTTGGAAATTCGACCAGATTCGTGCATATACTATTGGAATTTATTGGAATATAAATTGGACACATCGAAATATCAAAAGGATTCATTGGAACATCTATGGGATTCCGAGAAATGAAATCATTTAAATATCAACGACATTCAATGACACATTCACTGAATATCAATGGGGTTCATTCAAACTTCTGCAATAAAATATTTGATATAATTAATCCAAATATCCGATCAAATTCAACAGGATTCCCTGGAAAAAGTCGGATTCATTGAAATAACTAGGTTTTTAGACATATTAACTGGGTTGAAATATCGATGAATTCGTTAAAAATATTTTGTCCTATTTTGTTAAGTATATGTCCGTTTCTTGAATCACTGACGTGATTTCCCCCTCCAGATTACTATCCACCCTGTGCATATTTCCTCCATACGTCGTCTTGGTACCATCGCTTCTCCGTCGGCTGACACATTGATTGTGTTCTCCGTCGGCCGTCACATTGAGTGTGTTTTCCGTTGGCTGACACATTGAGTGTGTTCTCCGTTGCCCGACACATTGAGTATGTTTTCCGTTTACGGAGGAGATATGACACATTCATGGAAAGGAATTTACCTTGTCTGCAAACACCACGCGTATCTAGATCTGCTACCATAGAAGTTAAAAATTACTGTGGCGAATCTACCAAATGCTGATTTTCAACTTTATATCCAAAATGGACAGAATAAACCGTACGTGTGCGACGGATTACTTGGCCTCCATATAATAATAAATCTTCACACTCTATGATCGGCTGGATTTTCTTTCAATTTTCTCCACAGGCCCTCCAAAAAAAAACCCGGATTTTTGTTTTGACCAATCAAGTACTTTAAAAAGTTAGGACGAGAGCTCTCTAAAATGGAGGTACAAAGGTCGTTTTTGCTCAATAAATCAGATTACATAATGAATTGAGCAAAATCATCTTGAGGTGCACACAAAAATATATATCACCATCAAATGGAAGTAACAAAATGAATTGTCATCAATCTAACTTGCATAATAATAGGCCAAATATCTGTCACGCTGTTGGAACAACATTGACTGGTTCTTCAAATGACGAATTAATTTTAGGACATGGACTAGTAGATATATTAATGCATTTTTTGGAGCATTGGTTAAGAAGGAATCAAAAGTTAATGGGCAAAAACGACCTTTTTGACTCCGTTTTAGAGTGCAGAATCTCCCTAACCTGTTTAAAACTGGAAGATATCCCGTGATGGACTGTTGCTGCTATGAAACTCCAATCACATAGACGTCCGATGGCACTCGAACAGTCACATCGCCAGCAGCACGAACCGCCTGACCACGCAGGACTGACGCTCCTTCCACTGAGTTACTTCCTCTCCTGTCCATACATTGGCCTCGAGCTCAGTGCCCTGTAACTTTGCTTCAACCATGAATGAACTCTGATCCGTAAATGGCGCTTCTCGGATTTCTAAGTCAGCGAGCAGCCATTGACCTCTGAAGAATCACCGTTATATCCTCGTCCGTATCGAATACAGCGACTCATTACCTTTATGACCGAGACAAATCTCCGGAAGCATTCTTACTGTGCGAGATATTCGAATCGTTATTTAGATTCCAGGCCTGAACACGTGTAATTGGGAATACGTGTCCCGTGTTGGATACATTCTATTAAGGAGTATTTGAATTGTCGGAGAATTGTTTGTAATCAGACCATTGTTATGGGATTATTTGATATCGCTACTTAGGATTGTATTCCTGTAAAGAAAGAGAGATTAAATGTGATTATTAATCTCTCTTTCCAGTGTAGATAAACTGACCAAACAATCCATGTGTAGGCCTATTAATCACCAATGGTTAGTCGTTTGACCACCGCCACCGTTCATATGTAAGCTATTCTCCTTTGACCATGTTGCGTGGGGTAAGATTAAAGGTAGGCAAAATGCCTTCAGAAAAGAGCGGGCAAGACTGGCACCAAAAACCAGTGAGAGAAATGCATTGTACTAATATAATAGCATAACAGTGTTGACGTAGATGCACGTTCTATATTACCAGTATCCAATATTACTGGCCTGATTTTTAGTCCGACACTATCACACGACATTTAAGTCGCACTCTCACTCAGCCTTAAGTGCCGACACTGTATGCTTTGGATACCGAAAACATCTTCAGTCCGCGTCAGATGTTTAAACAGCGAGATTTGTACAACAGCTAGATTGGAAACTCGGGTGTACAGGAGAGGCTAATTGAGATTATAAGACCGAGCTTTATGATATTGGATTTCTGAACGTATATGGTTTGGAAATCAGGGCATGTGATTTGTGAACTGGCATTTTACACCATTACAGCAAGACTGGATATACATCACGTATGGAAAGAGCTAATATCAAAGGGAGGTCTTCTCGATATTGTTGATGTTTCTGACCGATGATGGAGACAGAGATTTCATGGAAAGCAACATAAACGAAGAATTCCAGTTAGATGTGATTGGATTTGGTGATTCCTTCGAGCAATCTTAGGTTTATACGCGGGATAGGGTACCAGGTAAGTTTATTATCACATTTTTCTATAGCAACTTGCATAAAATAACAAACAACATTGTTTATTCTTACATGAAATATAAAAAAGTGGAAGGATCAGATGAATTATGATATTTTCGGCTCCGTGGAATCCCCAAAAATGTCAACAAGTCAATTGATATCGAATGTCGCGAGGATTTCAAGAAATTATTTCTATAAACAATGTAGAATTTTGATAACCAAATCGATAGGTTTTTTTCCAGAGAGAAGGGACGGGGTGCTATCGAATTGTTTTGATATGCGAAGATAGACCTGAGTATCAATTCGTCAGTTCCTTAATGTGTATGAGTTAAATCAAAATCCGGAAAGCTAAAACCGATTCACATAGATTTCCGATATTTATTTGATATAAAAGGTTCCACCATACCCGCTTCACCGAAAACACAGAGAAGCTGTGTAAAGAAGAAATTGAAACTTCAACCATTCCCCAAACAAATAAACCGCTACTAAATTTCAAATATAACCTCTTACATCAATGTACATCAATTTAGCATCAAAAAGGTGTGGGCTTTGGGGGTTAATATTACGCCTCCTCGAAAACCCTTCCATTGCGGTGGAATTTTGATACGGCGATGAATATATATATGCTAAAACACTGATTACATCATAGTGGAGACCTTGCCATCGCATGCAGTGACACTGCCACGGAACCGTTCACCCCACCGCCATTTACACCACGGCGAGTGCGGTCATACCACAGTGAAAACATTTACACCGACGTCTTTTGCACTGTGTATAGGAATCTTTACATCGCAATAACAATCTTCACATCACGGCGAAATCCTTCGCACCATCATGGGAATCGTAATTTATTACCGCGAATAAAACATGTATACCGCGGTGAAAACATTGGCTCCGAGCTAGACGGAAACCTTTACGACGCAGTGAAAAAGGATATGTAATGTTTACATGCAAAAAACTCCATTGTCTGTTACGGTAGTAAAGCTCATATGCATTTTTTCTTCAATCCAAAACCTACAAAAACGTATTTTTCTTGAAGAATATATACTGAAGTATCAGTCTGGAAAATATTGCGATAGTCAGCTGAATAAAAATGAATTTATGACTAATCAAAACGTGATCCCTGGACTATTTCGTTATTTTTAGGCATTACAAGGTAGATTTTCCCTGGTCATAAATATATGACACCTCAAACCAAAATCAAACTTGATATTTTCGAATTACCAAACTTCCTAATATCTTGTGTGAAAATAAAATTTTGGTTTGAAAATTCTTCCTATAAATAACTCAAAAATATCAAAATAGGTCAGGGAGCACGTTTTGATTAACCATAGATTCATTTTTATGCCATCGTAATTTTTACTAGGCTGATATTTCAGTATGTATTTTTCTGAATCTAGAAAATATTTTTTGGCAGTTTTTGGTTTGAGTATCGGCTTTATTACCGTCGCACACAAAGGAGTTTTTCGTATGTAAACATCACACATCCTTTACACCGTGGCGAAAACCTTCACACCTCCCTGTAATTTCTTCGTATCGAAGACATTTATGAACTGGATTGAATTCAGATTAGAAATCGGAGTGTTCTCGCGCTACTTTTCAATGGAGATTAACATGTGACGCTGCATCGCTTTGGTGTTATCATCAATTGAATTATAAAATATTGTTAATCTCATCCTTTTTTCTACCGAAGAACTTTACAAATGGTTAGACTAATATTGTTTCGCTGGAGGTACTAACATATGTCAGGCATTCTTCTTCGATGTCTCGGGTCCTCGTGACAGCAAGTTTGTACATCTAGCGTTTGTAACAATACACGTGTCATAGACATATGACAACAGGACACATATCTTTAAAAATCTTACATTATCAAGACAATACAACAATTTTGATTTCATTGTATCTTCAGAAAAAGAGCCTTCATTTTTAACTGATTTTTTTGTATTCTATTGAAGAAATTTTATAGGAAGCTTACACAAAACATAAAAAGAGGGTCTCTTAGACCTAATTCTGTATAGCTTTGTTCTATTAATTTTAAAATGATCAAACAGAAGAAAATTGAATGTAAGGCCTACGAGTTTATCGTTTAAATTTTAGACATATTTTAATGTACCACGCACAGTATAAGCGTTTCAGATTCCAGGGGTTCAGACAGTAAACTTTTCGAAAAATATGCAGTTTTTCACACTGAACCGATGAATAATTTATTGTAAGAAATCTACCAATTAATGTTCGCAACTTATATGAATATCATCCTGTTGGGGGGGGCGGATATCAACACTGTGTTCGTCAGGGCGAACCGTAATATACTTTGCATGGTAGTGTGACTCAATTTCGCATTTCAAATTCAAGAAACTTTTGCATTCGTTGAACAATGGGTCAATCTAACGAATACGCATATATCAAACGCGAGACGGCACCAACCTCCGAACGGGATTAATTGTCTCGAATTATGCCAGACTGAACACCGCTGCCACCATTCAATTAGTACCTTCTGTAGCCCAGAACCAGAAATTCACCTCACATACTCGATACAAGAAAACTTATTGATGCAGATGCATCAATGCCGGCGAAAACGTTTGTAGCTTATAATCTGCGTATTACAAGCCGATTACGTGTGCAATTGGTGAATACAGGTCACGATGCACCATTATGGTTAACAAAACGTCGATTTGTTTGTTTTCTTTAAAGGTTTGACTAATGAAGTTCGCGCAAGGACCCATCTGGAAAGTGTGGGGTTAGCCGGAAGTTAAGTGCTTGCTGGCAAAATGTGCACATGAACCGCATGTCCAACTAGGACTTTGAAAGTAATGTTCTCTGGTTGAGGTATTAAGTCACTTCATATAGCCTGATGTAAGAGTTCGCGCTGTGGCATTATATGGGGCCCATCATCAAGCCACTATTTCTTTGAATTGATGTGTGTCATTGTAAATTAAGCCTAGATCGACTTTCTCTACACATCAATCCGATCCGCGTGTTTTACTGTTTCGAGTTTTTAGTAACTCCCAGTTCAATCTCAAACATTTTGCTGCAGACGTACAGGTGAATAACTTGATCATGTATGGGCATCGATTTGGTCTCTCAGCCATAATAAAATAGTACTAAAGGACATTTATTCGATGAATTCATATAACAGAATTAATATTAATGTGTTAACCACGAACGGGTGATACAATCCTGTCGTTTTACGATACGGAACTAGTTGGATCACTCCACGGCACGTCTGTGAAGTATGGCTCCAGAAAACACCTGTTACTCGTCCAATATCAAGATGGCCGCTCCCATGTTTACTGAATTCAGATATCCGGCGGAGATGCGCCGCCGGAAATAATGGGATTCCACCATGCTATACGTGTGTGACGTTTTGATTCCGATTAAACACGATGTTCATTTTTTTTTTAATTCCGTTGTCTTAACAAGGTGAACTGTCTTTCATTAACTCGTTAAGATATACTGTTGTGTGCAAAACATGCTTAGCTAGGCTGCAGGGAATTATGCTCAATATTGCTGCCTGATTCAGGAATATTTAGCAAAACACTTCAGGAAATTTCGTCAGTTTCAAGCCGAACCCCGCAGATAATGTCAGAACAGCCCTGCGCGGAGAGTATCAAAAGACGTTTTCGCGAACCAAGAAGGCTGGCAAAGATGTACTGTCGTTGGATCGTAGCTTTGTATTGAGATACCGGCACGTGGTTTCTCAGCTGTCGAAAGGGACTGGTTTATTTACAATCTTTACCCTCGCCATACAGTCCATGTTATTCTTCGAATTTTGAGTGTTCAAAGCTTTTGTCAAATTTTGGGCCAGTGTCTTCTCGGTGATGTCACAAGAAATGGTGCTTAGCTCATCAGCGTAGCGCCTACGATCCTGCACGCTTTGTTCAATTGTCGAGATCAGTGATTGATACGTATCGAGATAAAAGAATTTGTGACTTCTGAAAGATATATTTACAATTACTGACAGCAAAGATTAATGAAGGAGATGTTTCCAATAAGTGACTCCTCGTGAAGATCGTCGATAATGTCTTTTTACATGGTATGAGGTTCGTGACCGATGTCCATAAAAATACCCATATAAAATGGCATAAACAAGAATCAATAATGTTTTAAGTGCGCTGCAAACAGTTCGGATGATGACGTCACTGCCTCTGTGTACATGCCCCATTTCTTGGTTGAATCACGGACCATATAGCGCCATCATGTTTCCTGAGTCGTAAATCAGCAAAAGACATTAAATTACCGAAAGATCTGCCGGATCTGAGAAAAGAGTAAATCGAACAAAATGAGGACCATGGATGGTTTATCGAGCCACAGTGTTGAAAGAAAGGAACCCTTCCTTTGAACTAAGTAAATTGCGATTTTTTAGGACCAACACTTGCTTCTAAAATTACAGCTCTCTCAAATCCGATCAAATCCATTATCCTTTGAAGGAGAATTCCCTAGCTAATTACACTAGATTACAGCCAAGTCGGAAATTCTTTGAAGCTTAACGGTTAACAAGTAGAAATTAAAAGTGACCGGCGTTAGTCATTCACATCGTATAAACGTGGAAAAAATCAAAGATTATTTCTATCCCAATAGACATTATACTACTGGTCCATAAAGCAGCTAGGATCCACGTGTTTATCGAATAAAATATCTACACAAATATGGATTGGTCGCCTTATCTATACTCTAAATGCAGACTAGTATCAACCTCAAGGAGGAAACATTTAAGCTCCCACGCAAATCATCTGAAAAAATAATACTCTGTATTCAATTTTAAATTCTATGAAATTTGGTTGCTGTTGTTTGAAGTGGGGTCGATACCACTAGAATTAGAAAAAGTTGTTGGTAAACCCAGCAAAACAATAATACGATATCGAAGCACTACTTGTAACAACAGCATATATGAAATAAGATATTTTCACTGTGCGGTTTTTGACATAAACCAATAAGATAACCTGAGAAATAGCCAGTATTTATGTGAGAGTCCAGGGTTCAGAATAGCCAGTATTTATGTGAGAGTCCAGGGTTCAGAATAGCCAGTATTTATGTGAGAGTCCAGGGTTCAGAATAGCCAGTATTTATGTGGGAGTCCAGGGTTCAGAATAGCCAGTATTTATGTGAGAGTCCAGGGTTCAGAATAGCCAGTATTTATGTGAGAGTCCAGGGTTCAGAATAGCCAGTATTTATGTGAGAGTCCAGGGTTCAGAATAACCAGTATTTATGTGAGAGTCCAGGGTTCAGAATAGCCAGTATTTATGTGAGAGTCCAGGGTTCAGAATAGCCAGTATTTATGTGAGAGTCCAGGGTTCAGAATAGCCAGTATTTATGTGAGAGTCCAGGGTTCAGAATAGCCAGTATTTATGTGAGAGTCCAGGGTTCAGAATAGCCAGTATTTATGTGATAGTCCAGGGTTCAGAATAACCAGTATTTATGTGAGAGTCCAGGGTTCAGAATAGCCAGTATTTATGTGAGAGTCCAGGGTTCAGAATAGCCAGTATTTATGTGAGAGTCCAGGGTTCAGAATTGCATGTATCTTTGTGGGAGTCCAGTGTGCAGACTAATCAGTATTTATATGGGCGCCCAGGGTTCAGAATAGCCAGTATTTATATGGGAGTCCAGGGTTCAGAATAACCAGTATGTATACGGGAGTCCAGGGTTCAGAATAGCCAGTATTTATGTGGGAGTCCAGGGTTCAGAATAGCCAGTATTTATATGGGAGTCCAGGGTTCAGAATAACCAGTATGTATACAGGATTCCAGGGTTCCGAATAGCCAGTATTTATGTGGGAGTCTAGGGTTCAGAATAGCCAGTATTTATATGGGAGTCCAGTCTTCAGAATAACCAGTATGTATACGGGAGTCCAGGGTTCAGACTAACCAGTATTTATATGGGAGTCCAGGGTTCAAAATAGCCAGTATTTATGTGGGAGTCCAGGGTTCAGCATTGCATGTATCTTTGTGGGAGTCGAGGGCTCAGAATAGGCAGTATTTATGTGGGAGTCCAGGGTTCAGAATTGCATGTATTTTTGTGGGAATCCAGAGTTCAGAATATCCAGTATTTATATGGAAGTGCAGGGTTCAGAATAGCCAGTCCAGGGTTCAGAATAGCCAGTATGTATACGGGAGTCCAGGTTAGCTTGTATGAATATGGGAGTCCAGGGTTCAGAATAGCATGCATTTATATGGGAGTCTAGGGTTCAGAATATCTTGTATTTATATGGGAGTTCAGGGTTCAGAATATCTTGCATTTATATGGGAGTCTAGGGTTCAGAATATCTTGTATTTATATGGAAGTTCATGATTCAGGATAGAGTGTATCTATATGGACTCGAGGGTTCAGAATAGCCTGTATTTATATGGGAGTCCGGAGTTCAGAATATCTTGTATTTATGTGGGATTCCAGGGTTCAGAATATAATGTGTTTATATGGTAGCTTAAGGCTCAAAATAGCCAGTATTTATATGGGAATCCAGGGTTCAGAATATAATGTGTTTATATGGTAGCTTAAGGCTCAAAATAGCCAGTATTTATATGGGGAATCAGGGTTCAGAATATAATGTGTTTATATGGTAGCTTATGCTCAAAATAGCCAGTATTTATATGGGAACTAGGTTCAGAATATAATGTGTTTATATGGTAGCTTAAGGCTAAAATAGCCAGTATTTATATGGGAATCCAGGGTTCAGAATATAATGTGTTTATATGGTAGTTTAAACTCAGCCAGCATTATATGGGAATCAGGTTTCATAATGTGTTTATATGGTAGCTTAAGGCTCAAAATGCAGTATTTATATGAGAACCAGGGTTGTGAATATAATGTGTTTATATGATAGCTTAAGAAATAATATTTATATGGAATCCAGGGTTCAGAATATAATGTGTTTATATGGTAGCTTAAGGCTCAAAATAGCCAGTATTTATATGGGAGTCCAGAGTTCAGAATATAATGTGTTTATATGGTAGCTTAAGGCTCAAAATAGCCAGTATTTATATGGGAATCCAGGGTTCAGAATATAATGTGTTTATATGGTAGCTTAAGGCTCAAAATAGCCAGTCAAAATAATATATGGGAACCAGTATTTATATGGGAATCCAGGGTTCAGAATATAATGTGTTTATATGGTAGCTTAAGGCTCAAAATAGCCAGTATTTATATGGGAATCCAGGGTTCAGAATATAATGTGTTTATATGGTAGCTTAAGGCTCAAAATAGCCAGTATTTATATGGGAATCCAGGGTTCAGAATATAATGTGTTTATATGGTAGCTTAAGGCTCAAAATAGCCAGTATTTATATGGGAATCCAGGGTTCAGAATATAATGTGTTTATATGGTAGCTTAAGGCAAAATAGCCAGTATTTATATGGGTTCAGAATATAATGTGTTTATATGGTAGCTTACGTTCAAAATAGCCAGTATTTATGTGGGAACAGGTTCAGAATATAATGTGTTTATATGGTAGCTTAAGGCTCAAAATAGCCAGTATTTATATGGGAATCCAGGGTTCAGAATATAATGTGTTTATATGGTAGCTTAAGGCAAAATAGCCAGTATTTATGGGAAACCAGGGAATAGCCAGGTATGTCCAGGGTTCAGAATATAATGTGTTTATATGGTATTTATGCTTAGAGGCTCAAAATAGCCAGTATTTATATGGGAACCAGAATATAATGTGTTTATATGGTAGCTTAAGGCTCAAAATAGCCAGTATTTATATGGGAATCCAGGGTTCAGAATATAATGTGTTTATATGGTAGTTTAAGGCTCAAAATAGCCAGTATTTATATGGGAATCCAGGTTTCAGAATATAATGTGTTTATATGGTAGCTTAAGGCTCAAAATAGCCAGTATTTATATGAGAATCCAGGGTTCAGAATATAATGTGTTTATATGATAGCTTAAGGCTCAAAATAGCCAGTATTTATATGGGAATCCAGGGTTCAGAATATAATGTGTTTATATGGTAGCTTAAGGCTCAAAATAGCCAGTATTTATATGGGAGTCCAGAGTTCAGAATATAATGTGTTTATATGGTAGCTTAAGGCTCAAAATAGCCAGTATTTATATGGGAGTCCAGAGTTCAGAAAAAACATTCACGCTCTGAACACTCAATTACTTTGCCTACATTTTTACCCTGTTACTGGTTAAAATTAGCTGCAAAGGGGCCCTTCATCGTGTCTATTGCAGCAGTTATGGGGATGCTTGACTCAATTCCAATACATTTCTATTGTAAAGGCTTTTACTTCAAAATAAAGGGTACCAAATATCTCTTGCAAGTACATGGGAAAGTATTATTTTATTCATCTCTGTGTCCCATTCCCGAACTTCTGATAAATCCTTCATTGACCCAAGGTAAACATAATTAGCACAAGAATAGTTCACATCATGACCCTATGAGCGCAGCTATATTAGGCCGTATTAATGATTGGAGCGTAATTTGCAGATTGGCCCAACACTTCCACAACAGCGTGTCCATAAAGTTTAGTACTTCTCACGGTCTAATACAATGGTGAAATAGTTTATACACTCAATATTAATGATACATGTATGCACATGTCATAGATATTTCACCTTTTGGCTGCTATTATCAGTTTGACCGTATGAGCGACTTTAAACTTAACTCTGAATTCTATACGTGAAGTTGGTATACGGTATCTAGTGAGTAATCAACAAAATGACGCCATCCATACTTAGAAAATAGCGGAGGCCAGATGCTCGGGAATAAGACATAGAAATGAATAAAATAATACTTTATCGTCTTCAGTGGCGAGATTTATTTGACACAATTTTTTTTACAGTAAAAACTCTCACATTAGAAACGTATTTTAATCGAGTGTAGCATTCAATTAATAACAGTTTTGAGTGAAGAGAGTCTTGTGATTTATGGTCTACGGCTGACTAATGGAGGATGGACAGAGCGATTTCATATAGTATATGCGAACAATGGTTCATTAGGGATTTCTAAGACTGTAACGCCTGTTGTAGGAGTAAAATCTACTGTATAGTATGGAAAGATCAGAAGCACTGGCCTTTTGTTGTGTGGGATAATCTATGAGGAAGAATCAATACCTCTCAATATGAGGGCAATGACTTTATGGTATTGTGAACAAATTTAGTCGGCACACTTCAAAGAACAAAGCCATCAGCTAAGTATCAAATCCATATCCATGGCAACGAAGAGATGAAATCAAAGCTGGCAATGACACAATGTGTGAAACAAAATGACCACAGGTAACCATTCTATTAAATACATGAGACCGCGGGCTGTTAATGATGACAATCTGTAATTAACGCCACCGTAGCGCGACCCACTCCAGCGTTGAGATCTGACCAGCGGGAAAAGGGTCCTTAGTATTATTGATCATAACGCACCTTCAATATCGAGCCGTTCGGCGTTATGACAGCGCACTGATTGTACCATTTGGAGCGCCAGGATATCTACACGAGGCGGAATAAGATTTGGACATTAATCGTCCCTATTCTACTGTGCATCAGTCCTATATACTGTTTATCTTAATGCCAGTTAGAGGGAGAAAAGTGGTTGAGTGGCGCTATGGATTTACCGCTAGTGATTTGGTAACTATTCGCAGTTCAAAGGCCGCGGGATGCCCCATCCAGCATTAGTATGTGCTTTAACGGAAGAAGTAAATATTATCCCGAATATAATTAGTCTGCCATCAGACCAAACCAAATCAAAGGATAAACTGATCTTTGTTAGTAACATCAAAGTACAAGTATCCCAAGCAGATTCACAGTTGTCTGATGGGACCTGATCACACGGTCGTCCCTGACACCAGCTGCCTGGCAAACAAGGACTATGGGTCTAGCCCACTGAACCATATCCCTTTAGACTGCAATAGTTAGAATAGAAAGACTATCGGGACAGTCGAAGTCCAAGTCTAGTTTCCACCCAAATGACCAAATTTCAACTGTAAGTCCATTCAGCATAATCCACGATTATCCGCCGGAAATGAAATTTAACCTGGGAGAACTTTATTACACCTCAAACAACAAGTGGCATTGTGTAAAACGTACGTGTGTGATACAGTCATCTGTTGTGTCATGTCTTGCCGGCATCATTGAAAACTGTTGACCGCTTCTCTCTTGCAGGAAACAAGCCTATGTTTATGTATACTATGATTGTCTTTTTGAATTTGGTGCTAATACTGTTATATGGAATATGGAATAGGTCTTTGGATTATGGACGCAGATATTCTCTAATGGACGACGGCTGGATTATGAATGACGGACTAGACGCTTGTAATGCAATCGTCAAAGAAATGCCACACTCATATATTGATTTATTGGTATCGATTCTAGTTCAAACTTAGTCGTCTATCACAAGAAACAAACCATTCCATATTAGCTGATTTATCGACGCACGGAGTCATGACCAGGCACTCGTTTTGACAGAATCTGTCACTAAGTATTAGTATCACGAGATTACAAAATAATTGTCCGCAGTGTGCATAAGCCATAAACACCTCAAAACAAGTTTGTCAACGCGTAAAACCCAATTAACACTTAGCCATAATATCAGCTTCACGCAGGTGATGTTAGTTTAGGTGTCAAATGTATTTACCGAGCTCAAATAACGCTTCAGGAAGTAATTATCGATAGAGAAAACACAGTAATTGATATGTTATGCGTTTCAATGTCATTTACAGTATGTATTGGGAAGGTATCTCAATTAGCAGTCATCCTCTCTCAGCATCTGTTTCATCAAATATTCATTTCGGTGTCATTTCAGAAGACAAAGCTCAGGCTGTGCTCGATGGATTCTTTCTTCCGGATATGGTGTTAAATTGCCCGGATGTGGTCAAACAGTGCCCGGATGATGTGATATAACTTTCTATCGCGGAAACATGAACATGGCCATGGAGGAGTACAGGACAGGTAATAAAGCCTTACCGGCGTACAGTCATCGGGATGACAGCGACACGAAAACTGTGAAAAAGGGATCGACGTTGCCACCATTGTCATTTTCCACGAGAAGAGAAAAAACTCTAACGTGTCTGAATCACCATCAGTCAGATCAACAAACAATGACAAAATCTTCTAATCAAATGAATAAGAACCTTAACAACAACAACAACAACAACAAAAACAACAACAGCAGCAACAACGATGGCTTCCCGATACATATTTCACGAAAATCTCAATCCAAGCGAGGTTCAGCGATATCGCCAACACCCAATTTAGGAAGGTATAATTCGAGTGAAAGATCGAGTGCACCAAGAGATAAATTATTCCATACAAAACATTTTAGTTCGCTCAGTCAGGTGAAAAGCCCCACGTTCTCGATCGAAAATAGATTGGTTGTGCCAACGAACATGCCAGAGAAGATACATTGGTCTAGAGACAAAACACGTATGGTGATGAAACTGAAGAAAAGTAAAACCAAAAAAAGTAGAAATGTGCAACAAACTGAGACAAGATATACACAGCTGCACAAATTAGGACTGGAGAGATCATTGACCACTGGAAGCCAGGTTGCTCTTTCTGATATTTATGCATCCAGAATCGCTAGGGGCAATGGTACTGTCCGCAAAGTTGAGAAACCACATGGAACAATTTCAGCTCGAGGAGATATAGCTTCTGTGATCAAGAATAGTGAGATTTGTGAGTCGAACAAGACATTCGATAAGATGGAAACTCCGCGTAGATGTATATCACCTGTTTACTTTCAAGTGAACGGGTTGGGTTCTGAAGAAATAAGTGACCTGTCGAGAATTTACGTGCAAAATCATGTCGGGCGGAAAAGAGGTGGCGGACATTTAAAATCGCATGAAAGACCATCATTATCAGAAACATTAGACAGGGCATTAACAACTGTGTGTTTAGGAGAGGACTTGTCCGCAATTGTTGTAGATAACTTGAAATCAAAGGCACGCAATCGAGAACTCTACCCAATATTTGACTGGACAGAGAAAACGAAAGAAAATGTCATGAAGTCAAGGTTTCTTGATCCAATCCTGAAAGACCCTGAAGAATTGCAGGGTCGGGGAAGTATGGGTACCAGCACGAATGCTGTGGGTCACGGAACCAGGATAAGAGATTTTCGGCGTGAACCCGTCCCAGATTTACATGGTAACGATATCATGTCGGACGAGTTAAAATCAGAGATAATCAAACGATATCATGATAGTCTTTCGTTGTCCAGGCCTGTTATGAATCCCCCACCGACCGCCATGGAATACCGTAGGAACGACCTGGAGGCCATTTTGGCTTTAAGTCGCAACGGGAGCCCCAATTACGAGGAGTCCCCGGGCAACGAAGGTATTATTGAACAGACAGTAAATGGATTTAACGATAACGATATATCAGAACAGAGAACACATCCTCCAGAAATAAGCGGAATCGCTTGCAAGCCAACGTCCACTGCCATCACAAGATCGATGAACGCCAAATGTAGTTTGAATCAACCAAAACATCTGCTAAAAGGCCAACAGAGCAAAGACGTTGGACAAAACAGCCTGATCATGGAGAATGAAGAAGATGGCGCTAACGATGAAAAGCAGGCGAATCATTTATCAGACCGAAGTGAAAAAACACAACCAGAAGAAAATTTGGATGAAGATAATCATATTGCACCAGTTGTCCCAAATGAGCCATTGCAGATAGTGATCAAAGTTTTGGACTCGCAATATGATAGCGTGAACGAGTTGGAGCGGACGACTTGGCTTGGCAGTACAAGCATACCGACGCCAAATGCCAAAAAGAGCCCCAGAGCGGAAGTGATGAGAAGCGGATCTGCTGCTTTTCTTTTCGTCCCCACTGTAGACTTTTCCTTGGAAAAGAGGCGACCAGGACATATAGTACCAAAGATAGTGGTATCAGAACAACCAGGTGCTAAAGATCCACCGTTACCACCCCGGTCAACACCAGTCATTAGTGTTACCGCGGACGATGGGAAAGTGGTGCAGGAAATCATCCCGTCTCCAACAGCACAACACTTGGGACACGACATACACCGTAAAAACATTGTGTTTATTTCACCGGCATATCAAACTAAAACTCCTAGGGATTGAGAGCAAGAACAATGTATCAAATCTAATTTTTATCGTTTTACACATCAGTGCAACAGTGCTGTTATGTTCATATGCATGGCACAGTGGCTGGTGTAAATACTAGTATACTGGACGGGGCAAACATTATGCCCATACAGTGATGCCAATCATGAACGGAGCTAATCTTTAGTGGCAGCACTAGCATGAGAAAGAATATTTAGATTTTGTCAATTTCGAAAATGGAATGAATCGGTGAAGATGTTGGTGCCCATTTTAACGCCTCTCTATAAGTTCCCCAAGAATAGTCATAACAGAGTTGTCCTTGAACCTGTTGAAGTTATAGAAGTTTTTAAATAGAGATGAGATGGTCTACACTGATTCTAGAACATTTCCAACCTTAGCCTTTAATCGTGGCAATGAGAGGCGCGCACACCGGAAGTGTTCTGCCAGTTGATTGCTTAGCTGGGCCAAAATCGACAAACAGGAAGTTGCAATCACAGAGTCTGATTGGATAGCTGGCATGCAAGTCTCTAATTTATCATACTCCTTTTTCTTCGTATCATTTTGTGTAAGATCTCCTCGATTATCATGTTTATATTCCATATAGACCACAACCCATTAGTGAAATAACGATACATTAATTTACACTAAAACTTGGATAAACTATCTTTGCACCAATCACCATTCTTTGCATTTTATTGTATTTCTTTTGCAGATTAATGTGATCAGAAAGTATAGCTTCAAGAATATATTCACTAAGACATAATAAAGAAATTTGGGAATATACATAATTTTATATCGATATTGTACCCTTTATTTTCGCAGTTATGCCATGAATAACGGTAACCGATCGCATGGTTTTCTATCTGATCGAAACTGATTCATTGTTCTCTTTGCTCCTCCTACAGTTTTCTCCAGATAAGCTGCCCAGCAGTGAAAACTAGACGTGCACAATAACACTGACATAGAACCATGTATGTGTATTAAGTTGTAGTCATTCTTTTCGATTACATAGAACCCGACTGTATGCCATTGTTTTTTTTTAAATATACGACCATCACTATGGACCGGATAACCCAATGTATGCCTGTAAAACAAATTGAAGATACTTTGAACGTCATCAGTCTTGATGAAATGGAACTTAGGGTACGGATGAGGAGTACGGTACCCATCGTGTGATTACTACAGATGTTCCAAAGTGGAAATCACTTAGATTTTTTATGGAACACACCTTGATCTCCCTGCAACCCATCATTAATCCCTAGACAAGTTAGTTGCCCCAGTGCATCTATAGGTGAATTGGTGAGTGACCCCTACCTTCAATTTGTGGTTAAACTGGGCTGCAGAGTGGAAAATATTTTTAACAAGAGATAACTAGACTATTTTCGACTTGAAATTGCCAAACTTTTCATCGATGTAAGTCTAATGGTCCTTTCTGGGAAGAGTAGGATAATTCAGTGCATATTTACAATATTTACGCCGATTATCGATAATAAAAAATCTGCCCAATGCTGTAAGTATAGGCTAGAAAGGACGAACCACAAAATTACACCGAGAATCGCTTGTCAATGCACCCATCGATGATCCAGAGCAATTCTTTTGTCTAAGAATTAAAGTGGAAAAGGGGGATTGAATACAATTATTACCTTTGTTTGCATACACCATCGGAAGTGATGCATTAACAGATGTTACGTGTAGTACTCTTGGATAATAATGAGCTCATGCATATTCGTTTTTTTCCATATTGCTTGCTAGACTACTAATTCAGTGACCAAATTGCTAAGAGGCAGCGGTCTGTTTCCGTTCCGAATATCTCCTATCAGAACTTCCGTATGATTCCGAATAGACACCATAGCTCGATAATAAGCCAGATTATATTGTATCCCAGTTCATAGTATGTCCAAGTTTTGTGCGCACACTTTGAAATGTTGAACAACGTATAGCCCGGTATTGCACGGAATTTAAATGGAGTTCCACTGACACTGATGCAGCTATATACAATGATAACTGATTCTTCTAATTAGTCAAGACGGATAACTAAAATAATTTAAGTGGTGCGAAATGTATTATTTCTATACTATCCGATTGATGGGGAAATTATCACACAGTTTAAGGGAGTAGAGGAGGTTCATTTCCTCGCTACAACATGGTGATTTGTCGAAATTTTTCGAAACAAGCTGACTTTCCTAACAAAAGTACCCAGACATCTCCAGATAGGATAAAAAATTAACAAAAGACAAAACTGAACCACTTATGCATTTTACTGGTGGTCTGAGAGTGTGACAGGGCTGACCAAAAACTTAGCATTTTAGATGGAACAGTTGGAGGGTGCAAAGTGCTTTCGAGGTTGAAAATTATGTCTCTGAATTCCTCACAAATTTCAACAAAAAGAAAACTTGTAACTTGCTAATAAATGAACGTTCAATATTATTCCCTACCCCCACCCCGATTCCCCGCCCCTATCCCCTCCTGGAAATAAAACTGGAAAGGCTCAGTTTATCTGTTATGCCTCTAATATTTTTTAAGAAAGCATAGTGTCCACCTGTTTTTATTACATATTCAACAACAACTATATGTATTTATTATTATATAGCAAAATTGGGAAAAATTTGACCTTGGGGAGTTGAGGTATTGAACATCAAGCAAGAAAAAATTCAAATCTCCCTATGTATTCAGTGTTATGGCTTTTAATTGGTATACATGCTTTTGGCTTCCATATATTTGTAATGAGTTGGGGGACTCCTCATTTTTTTGTTTACATAGATCAGCTTCTCTTAACCTGATGAAATAATACTGAAATTAAAAAAAAACAAAAAAACATTCAACCTCTAGAAATGAAGATTCTCTACTGCCTTAGGTGTTTTATATGCATGGTAAACTGGCAAACTATAATATTCACAAGTCACCATGTTCGTAGGATTCACTGGACAATTATCCACATTATTGGCGAAAGCAAAATCGATCGGAGACGAGTCTACAGTCGATATAGGTCTTTGATAGATCTGATATTAGCTATTATTAAACGATTGAGATCATTATAAGGTACCACGTCCTAAAATTATCGTCTGGTCTGCGTTCATACTCCGTGTTCCTGGTAAAACAATTGTTACGCGCTGCAAATATCATCCCAGATCCCTACCCATTCTTGCCAGTCCTTGGTATATCAGTCCACCAGTTGTCTTCGAAGGAAGTTCGTTTTGTAAATAGATACGACACGGCATTGACCTCGAATCCATTTGGATTTAGAAATGCGTAACGGGAGTGGGCTATTGATTGACTGACTTATAAATAAGCATAGCAGGTGATTTTTAATTAGAATATTTACATGTTAATAAATTAAAGCACAATTGAGTTTTCCATAAATCAAGTACGATATGATATAAAACAGCATATAACTTGTCTTCATTGAATTTACGGAAGAGTCAAAAGTGTCCGGAATTGTGACTAGATTCTGAGAGGTGGCGACGATATTTGAAGGTGAAATGGTGTAATATTTTCGCTGTTTTCCTCAATTTCGGCTATGAGTTGAAAACTTCTGATATTGAATTTATGAAGCAGAATGTGAAACAAAATCTATAAACATATATTTTTTATCTCTACAGACAAAACTTTGTATGTGTTTATCACTAAGAGTACTAAAAGTTGCCATTTTTTTAGGGATGAATGAATGCTTAGCTAAAATTATGAATATTATCTCCCCAGTTCTTCAAACAATCCAAAGAATTCTTCCAGTCAATTCCGGCACACGATCTCCATCTTTAATTATGAAAACATTAATGTAATATGAATCAGCTCACTGAAGAAGTGCGCATCAACTTTTGGCCCTGAGCACCATGAACAAGGCATTACCCATTCTATACATAAAATATGGTCACAAAGTCAAACTGATACTTCTGATGACGTCACTTCAATGCCTATTATAAACTGGTCGACATCTCTCGCCATATTAGGAGCATATATATCGGGGGAAGATGTGTGTACTGATTGATTCGTCTCTGGTTCGTAGATGAAATTTGCGCCTCGGATGTTGAAGACTGTGGCTGGTAAGAAAAAATCAAGGCTAGTTCGAATTGTGCAGCAGAGAATCGCTTGGTGCATGAAGATGGTCTGTTGTTGAACATATAAAACTCTCCTCGTGCAGTTGTGTTACACATATACATGTAATACACTCCCCCTTGTGCGTGCTGCTGCACGTACATGTATAACACACTCCCCTCCTGCGTATTGTCGCACATATAACGCACTCACCTCGTGCGTACTGTTGCACGTATAACACACTCTTCTCGTTCGTAGTGTTGCACATATAACACGCTCTCCTCGCGCGATATGTTGCACATATAACACTCTCCCCTCATGCGTACTGTTACACGTATAACACACTCCCCTCGTGCATACTGCTGCACATATAACACGCTCCCCTCGCGCGTACTGTTGCACATTAAAACACTCCCCTGGTGCGAAATGTTGCACATATAACACACTTTCCTCGTGAGTACTGTTGTACATATAACACACTCCCCTCGCGCGTACTTTTGCACATTAAAACACTCCCCTGGTGCGTACTGTTGCCATATAACACACTTTCCTCGTGCGTACTGCTGTACAAATAACACACTCCCTTCGTGCTTACTGTTGCACATATAACACACTCCCCTCGCGCGTACTGTTGCACATTCACTCCCCTGGTGCGAAATGTTGCACATATAACACACTTTCCTCGTGCGTACTGTTGTACATATAACACACTCCCCTCGCGCGTACTTTTGCACATTAAAACACTCCCCTGGTGCGTACTGTTGCCATATAACACACTTTCCTCGTGCGTACTGCTGTACAAATAACACACTCCCTTCGTGCTTACTGTTGCACATATAACACACTCCCCGCGTGCGTACTGTTGCACATATAATACCCTCCCCTAATACGTTTTGTTGCATATATAATATACTCTCACCGTGCGTACTTTTTGCCCATAAAATACACTCTCCCCTCCCCTAATACGTTTTGTTGCATATATAATATACTCTCACCGTGCGTACTTTTTGCCCATAAAATACACTCTCCTCGCTCGTACTGTTTCACATGTAACTTACAACGCATTTAAGGGAAGTGGAAAGAGATGCCGACATACTGACAGAGCCACATGACTTCACAGTATAGTCTTCCGGTTAACCTATTCTAAAGAACGTACCAAGAATCTAACGAGCTTCTTGAGCTTCTGTATGGATTTCATGTTTTTTTAGGTCCAAGAACCAGGGTGGACTTTAGATCAAGAAACACAGCTATTTTTATCAGAACACGGCTTTGTTTATCCATGGAGCGTATACAACACAGTACCATAGACCTATTGTTAGCATTCAGCTCTGTACTCACCTTCTGTAGTGAGTAGGACACATTTAACAGTTAGGCCCGTATTCATGCCAGCTAGATTTGAGTCAGTACACAGTGCATGTAGCAAATCCTTTATCTAAACAAATCTAATGTACCGTAGGTTGTGGACATTGACTAGATAAATGAATATAGACCCATTTTGAGACTGGAACAAACCATTCAATAATTTATGCTGCCCCAAAGTTGCACTGACGGTAGTTAATGTCATGATGAGGATAATATTATAAAATATAATAATTTTAATAGTTTTATAATACATGAAACGCCGTCTATTTTTTTCCAGGGTTTTTGTGGGGAGGCTGACGTGATGAATGCATGAAATTAATCATGTCCGATTCGTCCGTATTTTTATAAAGTTTATCTTTGTGTTAGTACATGTATAACAAGCATAACCTCATTGTTTCCCTGAGCGGTTGTATGTAGTATTATCTATTATCATGATGCAGAGTGACATAATTTTACCTCAAACCGGTGAATGTGTATGAGGCGCCGTTTGTGACAATATTGTCAACGACAAATATATAGAGTTAAAACCAAAATATAAAGTCGCCGTTTGTGAAAATATTGTCAAACACAAATATATAGTTAAAACCTTTGTAAATATATATGAAACGAAATAAATAGGGCCTATATATAAAGTTATTTATTTTTTATTTTTATGAATATTTTTTAACATAAATAATGATAGGAAGTTAAGACGTTAAATTTAACGTAAATATAAAGTACACGAACAAACTTAAATAAAGTGTACATGTAAACGCAATCGATGTGCGCGCGAGTGATACTGGTTAATCAAAACTGCAACTGGGTTCTGAAGCGAAACTATCACAGCGGTGAAAGCCACTCGCATGTCACAGATGTGGCGAATCAAACAATAAGATCACGTACCTGAACATAGTTCAGCTCACTGCCATTATGATTTAGTAGAGGCCTATTCCAATTTTCAACAATTACTGTTATCATTTACAATCGTACTTCAGAGTTATCACATCAATTAGATATAAATACATCTACTTATAAATCACCATAAGGTATCCTAGCCTGCAGCCAATATCACGGCCTGTCCCTCAGATGTTCAATCTACGATTCCGCCGGCCAAGTCGCTGGTTGCTATTTGCCGCATAAAAACATCAACAGAAGTTGAAATAAAACATGCGCAATAACGATGTATTAATTATGCGCAACACAAATATTAGGCAATTTGAAATCATACTGAATATGAGCGTATTTCATTGATCAGAATATGATCATTCATAGCTTAGTTATAGAAATTGGAATTATATTGTCGTTTTGTATATTTTATCGTTTTTCGATAATTTCTGAATTTCCAAACAAGACGAAAATTTGCAGGGAACTTGGTATAAGTACAGCGAATGTGGAAACTAATGGCTCATGAGGAACCGGTTGCACTATGCTTGTATCATCAAACGTAGCGCTCTCAAATTATGAAAGAACCATGGCGTATACTATGGGAACCACCAGTGTGGATTGTACTGTTGCGTTCACCGTTCCTCGTTTTCATTATCGAGATCATTTATTATAGCATGATACGCTTACTTGATCTCAAACGTTTTAGGTTTTAAGTTAGTATAACGTAATTAGAATAAAATAAACTGTTGATATTCGTAAGCGCTAGGTACTGGGTTCAATCCCTGGCCGGGAGTAGTATACAAAGAGTCAACGGAGTAAACAGCGCTTCACTGCGCATGCGCAGAACCTGTTGTGACGTCAGAAGTGGCGATGTGCGCATGCGTGTGGTGCTGTGGTGGATGGTGGTGGGTGGCGGGTGCAAGACGGCGGCTGTGGTGGATGGTG
>JAVTVY010013347.1:0-53764 GCA_036873755.1 Hanleya hanleyi
TTAGGTACTGGTAGAGGTTAATGAAATATCTCAAGGTAATCTCTAGGTACTTGTAGAGGTTAGTAGAATGTCTCAAGACAAGCTCTGTTTACTGGTAGAGATTAATGAAATGTCTCAAGAAATATCTCAAGGCAATCTCTAGGTACTGGTCGAGGTCAATAGAAAGTCTCAAGACAAGCTCTGTTTACTGTAGAGGTAATCAAATGTCTCAAAACAAGATCTAGTTAATGGTAGAGATTAATCAAATGTCCCAAGGCAAGCTTCAGGTACTTGTACAGTTCAATAGAATGTCTCAAGACAAACTCTGTTTACTGTAGAGGTTAATCAATTGTCTCAGGACAAGATCTACGGAGTGGTAGAGGTTTATCAGGTGTCTCTAGACAAGCTCTAGGTACTGATAGAGATTAATCAAATGTCCCAAGAAAAGCTCTAGGTACTGCTAGGGTTCAATCTAATGTATCAAGACAAGCTTTGTTTACACGTAGAGGTTCATCAAATGTCTCAAGACAAGATCTAGGTACTGGTAGAGGTTTATCAAATGTCTCACGACAACCTCTAGGCACTGGTCAATTATGTTAATGGCACAGTTTTTCGTCATTTTGGAATACCTCACTTGTGGCACACCTCACCTGTGGTAGAAGGATAAAAGCTTGACCGGGACACGTTCAAATCTAGCATGCTGATAGATGTAACCATGACCATCCAACAGAGCCACGTGGCAGTTTCCTTATGTCCGGACCAAGAATACATCTGAAAATATCATAAATACACATTATCCGTAGTAGTTTAGTCGGTACTGTTGAATTCTAACTTCAAGGAAGCACACCACTGGTCAGAACATTCACGATCATATGCGTCATGTAACTTGATTCGCATACACATTACATGTGGTTTGTACATATCTCCTGTAAAAGTTTCATAAGGCTGGATATATTGTACTCAAGGAGTAAACCCCAAGGGATTGATTTCGGAGGATCAGAATGACGCAGCCGTACCAATTGTTACCTTTTGTTACATTGTCTGTGTCATAACAAGCAGCCAGAGGATGCTAGGTCCCCCGCCGAAATGGCATCAATATTTTTTAGCATTGTTGGTCACGGGGGATATACATGAGGGAGGCAACTGCTGCTTCATAGGCGTTGGATGTGGAAGGGTTTTCCTGCCTTCCCAAGATTTAAGATCAACTCAGAACGGTTGACTGAAAGTTGATTGCTTCTGTAATATAGTTTCCATGCAGTGAAGCATGGAAATTATGCAACCGAGAAGCAGCCCCAAATGACATCTCAATGCATTATCTGCAAACCAAATTTGATGAAAAGCTGAAGGCATCCTCAACCTATTGCCAGCCCGGAAACCAAATTTTAAATTTGCCACCAGGTGACCTGTAGGTGCAGTGGGCGAAATGCAATCCCAAGCATCATTTCATGGTATGGTACATGTATTAGCCTATAATATTGCACCCTTCTACGGAGGGCCAATGATCGACTGATGCAGCAACATTTTCCCAGTCAGACGGCAGATTTTGAAATCAAAAACGAGGCCGGGCTATGTCATCAGTCAACTGAGACAGTCACGTTGTTGTGTATGAAGATTGGGGTGGCTCCTATAAATAGTGATCCAATGAAAATGCTCGTATTAGTTTAAAATTGCGGGGTCGAATGACCAATCACTGAAGGGGAGACAGCTGGAACAGTACGCTGACACTGTCTGTTAATTATAAATATCCTGATTTAACATAGAGTTCTACAGTCTAGGTACATGTATCAGCATACAAACTTTGGGAAGAATCTGAAGAAGGGTCTTCAAGTTATTGCGCGGAACCAAATTTAGATTTATAGGCACAAGACGTGTGCGAAACACAATCCCAAACGACATCTTTGGGCATATAAATACCAAATTGAGAAGAATCCGTTGTCAATTTAATAATATTGCCAGAACAATTTTCAGATTTGTCCACCAAATGTCGACACCAGTAGGCCTATGCAGAAGCAGGCGAACTACAACCCAGGGGACATATTCTGGCATGGTATCTGCATATCAAATTGGAGAAGAATCCGATGAACGAAATCAAATTTAGATTTTGACATGAAGACGTGGTGCTACCTGTAGGCGCAAGTGAGCAAAGCGCAATCTCAAGTGACATCTTATGTCATGTTATTACACGAAGATAAACTTGGGATTTTGCCACCAGGTGACACCACCTGTAAGTGCAAATGAGTGAAAGGCAATCCCATGCAACATCTCCTGGCATGGTACATGCATGCTAAATTTAAGAAGAATGCATGCAGTTCTCAAGTTATTGACCAAAAACAAATTCCAGATTTTGTCATCAGGTGGCATCACCTTCTAAGCAGAAGTGGATCCCAAGCAACATCTCATGGCAAGGTACAATGTATATGCATGCCTAATTTGGGTCCAAGAATTTGATGAGCAGCTCTCAAGTTATTGCCCAGAAACCAAATTTTGAGTGACATTTCAAAGCATTTCAAAATTGCAGCACAAAATAACGAAAAGAACCCTAGTGGCGCCACCTTCAGGCAGATCTTTCTGAAACACAGTACCAATTAACATCTTGTCACAAGGAATGCATATATGCCAAATATTGAAGAAACTAGATACAGTCAATCGAATACGATCGAGAGCGCATTCCTTTTGCCTCTTTAGTAAAGGAAACAATCATTATTTGCGAAGAAAGTAAAACATAAAACTTAGGAAAAACATCATTAACATTAACCTTGAGGGAAGGTACCAACATACCAAATTTAAAAGAATCCGTTTCGGTCCAACGTGCACTTACTGTCCGGAAATGCAATTTTACCTTGGCCCACAGGTTAGCGCCATGTATAGGCAGATAGGCATAACAAATAATCGCAACCGAGATCTTGAGGCAACATTCCTTGACCTTGGAAATAGAAAATGTTAACTTGGCCTACCGGTGGCACCACCTATGGTCTGATCGACAAGAAAAACAATCCCAAGCGAAACCTTCAGGTAAGGTACATGTATTCATATACCAAACTTAGAAAAAATTCAGTCAAGGTTTAAAAAGTTATTGTCCGGAAATATAATTTAAAATTGGCCCCCAGGTGGCACCACCTATATGTGGATCAGCATGAAAAACAATGCCAAACGAGAAATTGAGGTGAGGTACCTACACATCAAATTTGAAGTGAATCCGTCAAGTTATTGTCTGGAAACACTTTACTTAGCTTTCAGGTGGTGCCCCCTGTATACGAATCAACACGAAAAATATTCTCAAGCCAGATCTTGAGGCAAGGTACCCACACACCAAATTTGAAAGAATCCTGAAGGTTTTCAAAAGTTATTGTCTGGAGATGCAATTTTAACTTGTCCCCCAGGTGGCGCGACCCAGAGGTGGATTGGCATGAAAACCAATTCCAAGCAAGATCTACAGACAATGGACCCACTTACACTTCAGATCAGCTTAAACTTCCAATTAGTGAACAGTGTTTACGCGCCGTTAGCGCGCCAACGTGCTGGCCTAATCACCAAGACTTATTACACCCCCCATGATGTGACCGTTGCCGCCACGTGCCGGTAGAATATAGTCCGGTCAAACCACTGAACCATTGTGAGCATGTCGGCGGTAAACAAAGGCTCCCCGTTGGCAGATTGCGCGCTGACAGCCTTCGCCGCTTAACACTGAATTGTTTTCAAAGAGTTCCCCTCTAGCGGTGTACGGCAAGAACACAATCTATTCTACAGTTTAAATTACTGGCTAAGTAATTAAACAAATATATAGACTATTTGACTTCAATAAGAATGCTGTAAATGATTATCTATTATTTTTTGTTTGCGCTCCAAGGAAACTCTGCCGTCTTCCACTCTGCCATTTCATTTCTTTTCAAATGAGACACAGACGCGCATTTTGTTGGACGAAAGCGGGATATCGCTTTACCCCGTCCGAGAGAGAATGCACTGTTATGTTTATATTCTCCACTTGTTTACGCCAAACTTAACGAGATTATTAATCTTTACAGTTGTTTTCTTGCTGACAAGATAACATCCGTTATACTGTTCGACAGGAAGTATACATTAACACATTTGAAATGTTGGTTTTGATGTCGGGGATGCACCATGTATTCTACAGTTTAAATTACTGGCTAAGTAATTAAAAAAATATATAGAATATTTGACTTCAATAAGAATGCTGTAAATGATTATCTATTATTTTTTGTTTGCGCTCCAAGGAAACTCGGCCGTCTTGTGAACATTCGGTTGAGATTACGAATAATCTTCATTACCAACAGTTTCCCCAAAGATAAATATATTATCAGAATTCATAAAACGTTGGTGTGTGCAAATTGCAAAGGCCGCCTCCTCTTTCACAACGGTCAGTAAAACGGTTGAACGTAACATTTCAAATGAATACAGCTTCGTATAAATTCAGACACGCGGGCGAATCGAGGTCATAATCGGGGCAACATGCAGTGCTCGGTCAGACTAGTTGTCTCTTTGAATTGGCTTGTCTTGTTACAACCGCCTAACCAAAATATACACAGAAACTCAAAAGATCAATTAGCCCCTTACAGAGAATGACAAATACTCCAATTGTATATGCTCTTTATTCGTTACCGCCCGACTGTTAAAGGTTGCACACGAAACTTCCGATGAGAAAATAAGAATTAACATTTATGGCCCACGCATTCATCGTTCCAGCTAAATAACAAAAAAGAAACAATAACAGAGATTTCTACATAAACAATAAGTTAATGCCATTTCATTTCTTTTCAAATGAGACACGAATTTCAAATTGTTGGACGAAAGCGGGATATCGCTTTACCCCGTCCGAGAGAGAATGCACTGTTATGTTTATATTCTCCACTTGTTTACGCCAAACTTAACGAGATTATTAATCTTTACAGTGTTGTTTTCTTGCTGACAATATAACATCCGTTATACTGTTCGACAGGAAGTATACATTAACACATTTGAAATGTTGGTTTTGATGTCGGGGATGGAGGGAGGGACTTCAGCTATAAATAATGTGGGTCCACTGTTCGTTTTACCATTCTCTTTTATACACTGCATAATCCGGTAGTAAAATTCCGGGCATTTACTCTTGAATGGTCAAAATCAACACAATTTGCAAGAATTTTGAATATATAAAAATGAATGACTTGAACTTGCGCATCTGTATGAGAAGCGGCCGTAAGATGAAACTTCCAATAAACAAATACCTATTCTTTAATACCAGAAATCTATTCCGTGAGACGCGCAAGTCTGGGTCAACTTTGAAAGCAGGTGTCCGACGAAGCACAAATTACAATCCATTTTGCAAGCAGTGTTTATGATTAAAATAAATCGTAAATCTATTTCCTTTTAAAAATTCGTGCCGATTAATGCCACGTGGACTCCCAACTGATTTTCTTGAGCTCTCTCGCGTGAATGATCGCTCGCTAACAAAGCAGCTCGCTTCCAGCCATTGTCTGACCGTGCTGATAGCGCGCGGCCTGTGTTCAGTCATGTCGACGGACTACATTCAACAGAGTTAGAACAATGGCCAGCCGATAATCATGGGCATTGGCGCGCTATACCTTTGTGTTGGCGCACTTCGTTTGCGCGCCATTGGTGCGCTAACATTAACCTTTCAGCTGATCGAAAGTGTACCTATACAATACGAAGCTGCGCATCTGAAAACCCCTCGGCTCTGGGCACCACCAGCCATTCATAATGTATTCAATTTGAACTAAGATGTCAGGAACACTAAGCAGTCAAGTGACAAATATACAGATTATCAAAAAATTTGCAATTAGAAATGACCTCTAAGGTTTCCATCCAATCAAAGAAACCGGTATTCATTCCACAAATCTCTTGGTGCATCGATAATGTATACCAAATTTTATATTGAGCATTTGAACAGTGTCAGAGATAGAAATCATTAATGATCTTGCATAAATTAAAGATGGCTGCCCATCCTTTCCGCCACTCAGAGGAACTAATGTGGTTATTCATTAATGCAAGTCTCTTCATACATCGATGCTGTAAACCAAGTTTCGTATAGAACACTTAAATGGTCAGAGATAAACATCATTAAAGATTTTGAATAAATTAAAAATGGCCGCCAAGATTTCCGCCCAATCACAGAAACCAGATCTGTCATTCATCGTAAGTCTCTTGATGCATCAATGATGTATACCAAATTTTACATTGAGCACTTCAACGGAATCAGAGATAGAGATCATTAATGATTTTGCATAAATTAAAGATGGCCACTAAGGTTTTCTTTCAATCAGGTCGCGATTCAAAGTATCTGGATATATCGATGATGTATACCAACTTTCATATAAAACAATTGAATGGTAACCGAAATATGTATCATTATCGATTTCGCATAAATTAAAGATGGCCTCCAGGGTTTCCAGCTAAGCAGAAAAGCCTGTTTGGTAATTCGTTGAAAGTTGCTTGATGTATCGATGATGTATATCAAATTTCGTATTGAACAGCTGAATGGTTTCCGAGATATGGATCATTATCCATTTTCCATAAAATTAAAGATGGCCGCCAAGGCTTCCACCCAATCAGGTTCCAATTCAATATAGGCTTCTGGTCCTTGACTAGGTAAATAAGCATACCAAATTTGGAATTCATCAGCGGAACGGCTATCTCGCTCACGAATGGACAGACGGACGTACAAGACGATGACAATACCCCAAGGCCAAAATTGAAATAAAAAATGGTTCATGCAAAAGCTTTAGGGTAAATCATATGATGTGGAATAGATTGATTTCATAGCAAAATTGAAGACCCATTTTAACTGGAACGGACGAGAAGAAGAGAAACTCAGTGGCGCCACCTTCAGGCAGATGTTGCTGAAATGCAATAGCAGCGGCTGAGCCAATGTCTTGTCGCAAGGAATGCGTACATGCCGAATTTCGTGAGAATGTGACAAAGCATTTGGAAGTTATCGCTTGTAAAGAATTCAAACTGACAACCCCGGACACAATGAACCAAGATCATTTTGACCCAGTGGTGCCACCTTTAGGCAGATGTTGCTGAAATGCCATTCAGACTGGCGTCTTGTCGCAAGGAATGCGTATGCCAAATTTCGGAAGAATCCAACAAAGCGTTAGGAAGTTATCGCTTCGAACAGACCTGCACGGACATCCACGGACACAAAGAAGCAAGAACCATTTTAAAGTCCCCGGCCGCGTTGCGGCGGGGGACAAAAAGCGAAGGTGCATGCCATGTTATACTCTGTTTTACATAATAACCAATAGGTTAAATTATGAAATCCAACTTTCGCAGTTTTTATTTCGATCCGGTTTGCCGAGTTAGTATTCAGGGCAATGCTACGTAACATGACACAACATTGTTAGTTATTTACAAGCGTATAGTCCGTCATTCATTATTCAGCCGTCGTCCATTAAAGAATATTCGCTCCATAATCCAAAGACCTGTTCCATATTCCATTTAAAAGCATTAGCAACTATTTCAAAAAGGCAATCATACTATACATAAACATGTCTGCAGGGCATCATGATGTTCAAAAAATATCAAATCCGTATCGTTAATCCATATGATATTCGTTGTAAAGTCGTCATCTAGAGAATGATGTATCTGTCACGCTTTGATTGTGTCTGGTCATATGAACACCATGAGAATATTCAATTGCATGGGTTCATACGATCCCTAGCCCGGGGTTAAGCGGAATTAGACACAAGTTACGAAAAGTAACGCCATCAATCTTGCACGCTGCGCTCGTATTATGCTGTCTCCAAATTTGAGAAACTTTGAGTGGAGGCGCTTGTTCGTATAAACATCGTTTAAACGTTTTTGAAATAATGTTTTCTAACGTTGATTAAATTCGTCACATTGAACACAGGATCTAGTAAATGCTACTAAGTGAGATTTGTATACGCCATATGCAGGTCTCACTGGAATAGTGCTGTCCAGAAAGGGATAGTTCACGATGTCGAAAATGTAATCATCTCTTGTGTCATAAAGTCGACGAGAGAGATGGCCCGCTTCATTTTTATAGAGATATGTCTAATTATGATATCTGTAGTTTCCTTCAAATTGTGGAGGTGGATATTTATCCTTCACTGAGTCATTTATATAGCGAGTATCCACAGAAGATCGTCGTTTTAGCGTTTAGTGAATGAGAAGCAACGAGCTTGATCGGTTTTTGAAAGCGCCTGCATATAATCATATTCATTCATAAGAGGACGGATTTGTTACATCCGCGCAGAAAGTAACGAGAGCATGCGTATGATTTTGTCGCTAAACTGTCAACATTTTTGCAATAGTTCACAGTCCTTCTGATTGATCTGGAAGTATTAAATTGTAGATTTGTAAACATGAACACTAGAACAGCGTTCTACAATAACAAAGAAGTAAAATTGGGACTATTGACACCAATTGAGACACGGTGCGAGTTTTTTTTATCAACGATATAGAACCTGATGATAGAATGTGGGAGTTCTGCATCGGGTATGGTCTGTACTTTAATCTTTCTCTATGTTTGCATTGATAACCTCGCTTGCAAAGTGCTTGAATAAGAATAAAACTCCTTGTAACAATTTCGATGAAATCTAAGAAAACATGGAATTCACTATACCAGTAATACTGTATTGTGGATGGAACGACGTGCGAGGCAAAATTAGAGCTATCAGTTAGCTAATAGTGAACTTTTCTATCGAATCACCATGTGGATGTACATCTGCTAGCCTTACCGTAACGTAGAGGAATGGAACAAAATGATAATGGACGTTGAATTGAAGTTGAACATCGGGCCGATGGGGTTTTTCAAAATATGGGGAAAATATATATTACCCGGCCAATGATCAAAATATCAGCAATGTAACATTTCCAGAGCGAGCGTTTTATAGGGCAATTCAGTAGAGCCTTATCTTGCCAATCAGTCACGTAAATTATAGTATGGGTAGGGGCAAAGCGTTTGCTCATTGTCATGGCTGTTACATGTTAAACTATCTGGAGGCCCAAGTGAAGTCATTCACATTGAGAGATATATACAGTTATAGATTATCAGAATCGTTCATTTGTGGTGATGTGTATATATATTTCAATATGCCTTTACAGATAAATTGAACTCCATATGAAGAGAAGAACTCGATCATTGTATGAACAATCTGGCAATGAACACAATTTTCAAAAGTATCACAGACATAAAACTGGCTTGAGTTTGACCTGGGTTTCAGTAATTGTTTCCAAGGTTTGAGAGATAGAATTCAGCCAGAAGCCAAAGTAGTCATACATAAACATCCAGGACACGGCACACGGTCTTGTCCCACACTCCTCTGGCTCACAACCAGCAGGTTAACCTTGAAATACATAGGAATGTTGAATATACACTGTTATGACGCACTGATGAAAACGTTTCATTAATTTTATCTATATCAGGAAAGTATCTCCAATGTATCTGCTTGTCAGTAAAAGTATTTTGAAAATTTAAATGTGACGGAAAGTTTCTTCAAAATTCATTTATTATCCTCCGTGTTACAGGATATACGTTACTGGAAATTGAAATGAAATGTTTTATGTGAAGAAATAGAGACCCTGAGTCAATAGTTTAACCTGTCTTCTCTCGCTCCCCCTTCGGGGATTTTTGTGGACTATCTTTTTATGTAGCTTATTGCACGTCTTTTCGATATCTGCTTGTTTGCCATTGTAATAATGGTGGAATAGAGGTTGAGGATAGGTCAAATGTATGTGGTCTTGGCGATTTTTTTCCATTTCAACAGTCAAAAACCTCAAGCTTTTGATGTTGTTAGTAAAATTAAAAGGGATTATTAAAGTTCAAAATGCTTGTTTCAAACCGTGCAATTTAACATCTTAGCATATCATTTTACTTCCACCATGAATCTTTCTGGATAGGCTTCTGGTTAAAATATAATCGTTAAATTCAAAATGGCGCTTATATGGATTACAAGCGTCTAGTCATACATAGATCCTGTTTTCCATGGTTTCTCGTATAATTCAATGCTTATTCTTAAGTCACTGTGATTTGATATAACCAAGGGATCCTACATCGACGCCCAACACTTTACGCCTAAATTCAAAGTGGCAGTCTTGTGAGGTCTTCCAAATATCTCGATTTTTAAGTTTGCTCATATAATCCAATGCCATCTTCTTTGCTCAATTGAATCAATTCGTACAGTCTTTAGCTTAGAATATGACGGTTTAATTCAAAATGGCGAAGAATTAGTTTCATCTAACAATAACTGTACTTGATGCCGATATAGTTTAAGGCGTTATTCTTACTGCAAATCTATAAAGACTTTCCGTAAGACTAAGGCAGAACCGACAAATTCTAAATGACGGTTATGTTTGGTCATCTGATAATCAGGATTTTTTTCATGTTGCTCAGTTCAAGGCGTTATTCTTAGCTCATTGTTTCATTATATGAGCCTCTAGTCCGTCATCCAGTATTCAGCCGTCGTCCATGAAAGAATTTCCGCGTCCATAATCCATATTCCTAATTCATATAATAACATCAATCTAGGTAAACCAAGAAGGTAAATCAGGAGAATACCATCTAGATCAAACATCTAAAGGAGAATGCCTCTATCTCCGAATATTGGAGAATTAACCGAGCCGACCTCTGGTGGTGGATTGGGTGATTTCCCGCGCACATCAACTGTGGCGTTTTCACAGATTTGGAGGAATTTGCAGAGGAAGACCGATCGGAGTTGACACTTGTGAAGTGGTGAATTGTTGACGCAAAGATTTGTCACGACTATATGCTCGTCGAAGGTAGAGAACGAACAGATACGTTCGCAGCTAAATTAGTTGTACTTCAAAAGAGGCAGCACTGCAACATGGACGAATTCGAAGCTGCCACAGAGACAGTAGCAGCAGCAGCAACAACAACTGTACTTGCGAAGGATTTTGTGCTGGGGAGTATAAAGTCTGAGTTTTTTGTGATAATTAGTCTTGACATTATATTACGAACAGCCGCACAGGCCATATTATTGGACACCTAGGCGCAGTGGGGCTATTTCTGAGAATATTACATGACAGCTGTAATACAAATTAAAATTTATAGTTGACTTACAAAAGCATGTTGATAAATTTCTCTTTACTCGCGAAATTTGTGCAAGTTTAACCCTCGTGCAGGTGGGAAACATTGTTACAAATTTGGGTGAAAAAATGCGTCAGAAAATTCCCTCCAGTTTCTCCATTTCGTACCTGTATGGCTAAGTTCCAACGGAATTTGGCTGAAAATATTCCCACAAATATAGAGAATCTTTTTATTCCAAATCTCAGTGTGCAACGCGACCGGAGTTTGGCAGATGATGTATATTTCTTGCCACCACTTCGTCTAAAAATAGAACAATTTCGAGGAGCAACAAATTTATGATAGCATGACACATGTCTCACACTTGCAATAGCACTGATTGACTGTTGACGATAATGGATGCTCCCAAGACGGCAAAATTTCAGGCTGGTCGAATCTTCGACGCTCATACCGGAATTCACTCGTGATCTACATTGCTGATTCATGTTTAATTATTCCTTGAGGTAGACGCAAGACTGTAGGGCAAACAATTTGACAGTAAGTTGATTTGTTTCAAATATATTCATCACGGAAAAAGTGTTCAATAACTGAGCGCAAACTTGGATGTTCATACCGTGAATGGTCCCTGCTTTTCAACTATTCACAATCTCTCCCCGTATATTTTCTCCAGTCTTCTTTTATGACGATTTATTATTACTAAAGATATAGTCATGTATCCAATGTTACTTATCTGCCCTACGTGGTTGCATGGCCGACCAGGCATCTGCAAACTCATATTCGCAAAAAAGTTTCCAATAACCGGACAGTCATGCTATTTATCAACTTTTCTGGTCATTTATTTACTCTGTCCAGCTCTCTCAACGGCACAAGAAATGAATTATCCAGCTTGATCTTTCAAAAACGAAATAAGTACCCAGCTTTAGAACAGTTGCTCATAACACCATCTAAACATTTACACAAGTGGAAAAAACGAAATCCGCTCAATTACATTTTTCGGTATTTTCTTTCTATTATGCGTGACACTGACAGTTGAAACTAGAGGTTCCGCTTTGACCCTTGAGTTGCCGCTCCGGCATGAAGCCTATGCTGGTTGTTTTTTTTAAGCAAAAACATACGTCTCCCCCAACCTCCCACCTTGCCTTGAGTGGGCACATAATTTAAGGGAAAGTGCTATAAAATGAATGTAGCAATAAGTATCCTAAACAAAGCTGCGCATCTAAAAATATTAATTACAAAGAGGCGATTTTCATTGTTGCAGTAACCCAGTGAGGAGTCGGGATTTATATAGCAATGAGTGGATTGCCGCCATCTAGAGCGTCCAACCGATGTGGAATACATGTAATTGTGAAGCATCAACTATTTCGAAACTGATCACATTAGGAAAGATGCAAAACATACAAGAGCCACACCTATAGTATACATGCTGTACCGTATAGAACTTTCATGCATCTGTCTTCAGTAGTTTCCAAGATATGGAGTGAACAAAAAATGGACAGACAGATAAGCACATTCTGCAAGGACCCACGCAAGCACTAGCTCACACCAACACCTATATTAGATCATAAGGCCATTTCAATGAAGCTTCCATCCAAGTTTGGTGAAATTTCATCCAGTAGTTCTCCACATATCTTGTAGACAAGAGTAGTCCTGTACATACATGTAACAAAGCTGGACATCAGAAACAGATGGATGCACGCAAACAAACCAAAACCTAATCAGATGAGGAGGCCATCACGATAAAGCTGCCATCGAAGTTGGACACGAACGAACGCTCGCACACACACACACCAAAACCTAATCAAATGAGGGTGCTATCCCACTGAAGCTTCCATCCAAGTTTGGTGAAATTCCATCCAGTAGTTCTCAAGATATCTTGCAGACAAGGCCTGTATACACATGGACGGACGGACGATGGACATGGATAAATGCACACACACACCCAAACCTAATCAAATGAGGGGGCTATCCCAATGAACCTTCCATCCAAGTTTGGTGAAATTCTGTCCAGTAGTTCTTCAGACATCTTGCAGAAAGGGCCTGTATACATATATATACAGTAAATAAATGCAGCGAAACTGCCTTTGTGTGCGGCAAATATAATATTGTTAAAAAATCATGACGAAGTCAACTGGTTTGATTTCTGGCTGTTGCCGTAAAAGTTCAGTTTTTATCGTCATCTATATATGCATATACATGTACAAGTACATGGGCAGAGGGATGGAAACCGGACACGGATGAATGCATGCACACACACCAAAACCTAATCAAATGAGGGGGCTATCCCAATGACGCTTCCATCCAAGTTTGGTTAAATTCCGTCCAGTAGTTCTCAGGATATCTTGCAGACAAGACCCGTATACATGTACAAGTAGATGGACGGACGGACGGACGCCGGACACGGATGAATGCACGCACACATACACCAAAACCTAATCAAATGAGGGGGGCTATCCCACTGAAGCTTCCATCCAAGTTTGGTGAAATTCCATCCGGTAGTTCTCAAGATATCTTGCAGACAAGGCCTGTATATACATGTACAAGTAGATGGACGGACGGACGGACACCGGACATGGATGAATGCACGCGCACACACCAAAACATAATCAAATGAGGGTGCTATCCCAATGAAGCTTCCATCCAAATTTGGTGAAATTCCATCCAGTAGTTCTCAAGATATCTTGCAGACAAGGCCTGTATATACATGTACAAGTAGATGGACGGACGGACGGACACCGGACACGGATGAATGCAAATGAGGGGGCTATCCAAATGAAGCTTCCATCCAAGTTTGGTGAAATTCCATCCAGTAGTTCTCAAGATATCTTGCAGACAAGGCAAGGGGACGGACAGACATCAATCCAGATATCCATCCATCCAGACATCCAACCAGACAGACAGACAGCACAAACACTAGATGTCTCCCCCCAACATAGTTGGGGGAGACATAATGAAAGTTATAAATTATACAGCTGTTTCCGTCTTTCTTATCCAAAATCCTTAATTTTTCAATCGGCCTCTTACCACCATGGATATATATAAATTCTAAAATGGCTACCTATCATGTTTTCATTTATGGAGTGAAATCAGCTGGACGGAGGAACTAATTATCTAGGGAAGTTTATAAATACGCATTATATCCATATGAGCGAAAATTTTACGGTATATATCTGCCTGGCCTGATCCAGGACGTCAGCGGTAGAAATTTTGCGATGGAACTTTTCGATTCGACGGCTAAACCCTACGTTGCAAATATCACAAATTCAGCAGGAGATAGCTTGTTAATCTTATCCCTCATTTCAAATAATGAAATTTAGTCAAATATGTGCATATAGCATATATATGGCTTTTATATTCCATTACTAACGTTCAGAGACACTCTTTTGTTCTCCGAACAGCGTTCTAGCTATAATCTTTTGATTTCATTATAAAGTATTTTTCTGCATTCTTTTGAAAATTTCTTTCATTTTATTCAGTTATGCAGTCCCCTAATTTAGCCACTGGAAACAGCAAAATGCCGTAACAAAGGTAACTTTGCCACAGCAGTTTTAACATTGTGTTAAATGGGGAATATTTTGCTGCAGTATTTATCCTAATTGTGAGGCCTGATTTTGAAAATATTTTACTTTTTCTAGCGGGTAGAGCGGAACGGGGGATATTTTCAGCAAAAAAACAAAAACAAAAATACACGCGCACGACACAACCCCCCCCTCCCAAAAAAGGACAGTTACAGGGAAAAACGATATAGTAAAGTGAACAAAAACATACCTGCATTTAATGCAGATTTAACTTTCCAATAAGGATGATGGACACAAGAAAAAAATTCATTCACATTCATAAGTTGAACTTGGTTCGGCTCCTTAACAAGTGGAACAAATATGTGTACATTATTGCTGAATCTTATAAAACAGGGCTATACCACCCCAAGCGTATCCAGTAAATGTTTCTCGAATTTGGCGATACATGTCGCATGCTGATAGCAAAATAAGAGCGTAGCACGCAAGATTTATGGTGATAGGTTTCGTAAGTTCTGTTTAATTCCGCTTAGCCCGGAGCTAGGGGCCATATGAACCCATGTATTTTGAGATGCTCCTGGAGGATGTTCATTTGAACAGTCACAATCAAAGCGTGTCAGGGTGAGTGTACATGGTGAATGAATATGATTTAACGTCGTTTTCAACACTATCTAAGGCATATCTCAACGTTTGGTTCCTATTCCTTTGACACCTGGGAACCGAAGGGTGGGAGGGTGGTGTCCTATTCCTTTTCACATCGGGAACCGCACGGGTGCCTCAGTTAGTCAGATACGTGACAGATACAACATACCCTAGATAACGACTTTACAACGAAAGTTATATGGATTAAGAATATTGATCCGATACGGATTTGATAATTTGGAACCTTATGATGTCTTGCCGGCAACTATTGACTGCTTCTCTCTTTTTGTGTATACTATGATTTTTTCTTCTTCTTGAATTTGATGCTAATGCTGTGATATGGAATAGGTCTTTGGATTATGGACACGGAAATTCTTCAATGGATTACGGCTGAATATTGAATGACAGATTTCGATTGAAATGATATTCAATATTTAAATTATTTATACTTTCGAACATCATCATTTGCTTGACGGCGAATATTTAAAAAAAAATGTTGTGACAAACAACAGAACAGGCAAAACAAATACAGTTCACACGGGCGACGATTTCTTGTTTTATTGCTGGGAAATACGCTAGAAAGCGTATCCGGCCATGTAAGACCCCTGGAGCTTCCCGGGCATAGGCGACCCCTGTACTCTCGCCTATTGTACTGTCATAGTGACCCCTTCAATCACAAATTGCTTCCGCCTGGGTTGAGTGGGTACAGTTTCTGTTGTTTCAATGCATTTTGCTGAGAAGCAACAGGAACTTGATAATGTGATATGTAGCACTGTAATATCACTTGTCTTGATTGCACCATGTAAGCGTCCTGTCTGTGTCCACCTTCACTGGATTTGAAGGAAACTACAGATAGCCCTACAGGCGCGTCATATTTAGATATATATCTCTATAAAATGAAGCGGGCATTCTTTCTCGTCGACTTTATGACAAAAGAGATGATTGCAATTTCGACATCGTAAAATATCCCTTTCTGGACAGTAATATTCCAGTGGGACTTGCATATGGCGTATACATATCTCGCCTAGTAGCATTTGCTAGATCCTGTGTTAAATGTGACGATTTTAATCAACGTCACAAAACATTGTAGCAAAACTTATAAAACAGGGCTATTCAACCAAGTGCCTCCACTCAAAATTTCTCAAATGTGGCGATACATATGATTGTATACATCCTGAATTGGCGGTTTCTTTGAAAGTGATTCATTTCTTGTGGCCAAACTTGGCATCGTGTCATTCAGCATGTCACAGATAGGCCTACAGGGGATGCTAGAGCTTCGTCGTTCTGAGCATAATAATTAGATAAATATCAGATATTTAGATATACATATAGTGTTTTTAGCTAATCAGGCTAATAAATACTCCTGGAACAATTCTCTACTAACTCCCTCTATATGCTAGTTCGCCATTCATGAGACTGCCGTGGTGAGCATTCAGGGCTGTTCCAGATATTGACCACCTACTGGGAAAATGCTGTCGTGAATTTTCGTTTAGCCACAGAGCCTTTGGACTAAAACCATCCGTTAATTACAGGACTAAATAATTACTACATTCTTACAATAGTTAGCATCAGAAAAATTGATACATTTATGCCATTAAATTGGCATTAAATCAGTAATTTGGTACGGGCCATTAAATCTCCATGTCATTAAAAACTCATATTGTCTAACTCATTAACAATTATTAATGGCACCCTTAATTTGGATGCAAATAATGACATTTTAATGGGTTGTTGGCCCATTACCATCTTTAATGGTAAGAATACCATTAAATATAAACCATTAAAATACCATTAATTTTGGCCATTAAATTTTTGGAATAGCTTGTGGAATTTAATGGGTGTGGTCGAAAATTAATGGGGCTTCATCCCCTTAAAATGGATGCAATTGATGGCAATTTAATGGCCAAAGTTAATGGTATGTTAATGGTGTTTTAATGGTTAGAGTTAATGGTATGTTAATGGCCAGGAGAAAAAGAGAGAGAGACAGAGAATTAAGGTTTAATGTCGCGTTAAGCTATATAGCGACGATCAAACAAAATTCTAAGTACTCAAGTCACTAACTTAGTAATCCAACGCATTAAAACATACACACATTAAAGCTTATGTAGCAAACCGATTTCTCTCAAATAACCCAAGATGCAATCCTCTCTCATCCGACTAAAAAGATCTTCCAAAGTAGTCGCTCGATAAAAACATCTCTTACAATCTTAAAATCTATGCATTTTTGTGCAGTAGTGCATGGTGCTCGTCAGGCTATAAGCTGTTTCAAATTGAGCAGCTTCATACCATAGCGTATTATATTATGCTCATTTTGATTAAATCTTCAGCTGAGAATATTATTGTTAAATTCGAAATGGCGAGAATGCGAGATCGTATGAGATTGCTAATGTTCATGCTGCTCAGGTTTTCAATTTCAGTCCCTGTCAAGGCTGTCAGTAACAATCTCAAGCTTGTTCACACCCTAGACTTATCTATCTATTAATAGTCCTAGTTTGGGTCTATTTCCATAATCTCCAATGAAAAAAATTATTAAGGTTTTTCGCCCAATTCAAGTGGTTCTTTTTAGCTCGGAGCAGAAATTTTTCAGAGTGGAGAGGATTCACACTACAGCGGATCATCTTCTAAGGCCCATTTCGAATCTATTTGTATAATCCTCGGCAGACAGCATAAGTTATCTGGGCGGATATCTGTCACTCAAATTAACCAGATTGTTTTGTTCAAGGGAACATTTTTACCACAAGATAGACCTGAAAAAATCAGGTTTCAGTATACGGAACAAATCACTTCAGGCTCGGCTCAAGCCCATTCGCATGATCCTGGTCTTCAATGAATAATAGCTATAATTATATGCTTTTCTGCACGAAGTTTCCGTTGGATTAAGTTCTTAACGTTTCTCATCTTAATGTGGGTAAGTGTTTATGATTTTGTAATACGCATCTCTAGAATCCAATTTCACAAAGGCACTCGAGGAGAGAAGAAACCCTAAAATACTTTATTGTCAATACTTTTCATGGACGCCATTTTTAATTCATCCATGATTAATTGTTCCTAACATTCTTCAATCGTGCCAGATTCAATGCTAAGTTACTCCAGTATGCTTATTAATTCGTCATATAAATTCAACAGTTCCATGGCGAATTTTCATAATCTCTTCTGGAATATGGTGCGAGCTGTGGGAAATTTGTAATTGTGGAGACTATGGCGACCCTGTTGGATGCCATTTTGGATCTTGGGGCCACAATAGATGGATAGATAGATAGATAGATAGTCTTCTTTATTGTCGGATAAAAATTTACGCAATAAACATTAGCCAAAGGCTAGTCAGTCCCACATTTAAAACAGAACAATCTGATAACATACATAAAAATTTGCAAAACTAATAATATATATAAATTTTTCAGTAGCAGTTAAAACAAGTGGACAGATCAATCATATCTAGTTTTTAATTTCTATTGCACATATGGGCAAAGAGAGCATCGACAATTCGATCCACCCCAGCTGCCCAGAAGCCGCTTAAACTGACGGAAACTAGAACATTGTCTAATGCCCAGAGGGAGGGAATTCCAGACCTTCGGAGCAAGATATGTGAAGCTGTCTTGACCATATTTCTTTGTACGAAAGAACGGAATGTCCATAATGGACGAACCAGTTCTGAGGTGCGATACATTTTGCTTAACCTTAATAAGATCACTAAGATACTCGGGCGATATATCATTAATAATTTTAAACACTTGAGAGGCAATGCACTTAATTCTGTTTAGTACAAGAGTATTAACATTCGCCCTACTAAGCAGTTCTTCATATGAGCTAGATAAATCACTAAATACAACACGGAATATTATCAAATTGCGAACACATCAATACACCTCTGTTTCTTGTCACATACTGAAGTAAATAAAATTTTAAACATAGCATGCATGTTGAATGGGACCATAGAACCAAGCGGGCTACGGAAATTGGAATTTAACCCATGATCATGGATGACACATGACGATGCGTGTCACGGTACACCCATTATGACATTTCTAGCAAGCAAACAGATTATGATAGAACTTAATGAAACTGAGCCCTCCTGCAGACACTTTTACACACACTCTTGGATTATGTTTATATAGTAAGTATATAAGTATGCATTATAGCTATGGTAATGTATATATTTGTTGAAAGCGCATTTCTTGGGGATTTCAAATATATAAATGTGTTCACTATATATCTGTTGACTGTGAAGATATTAGAATTTTAAGAAAATAATTTGAAAAAATGAGCCTTCCTTTTTTAAATGACTATTTTCAAAAAAGTATTCAACTTATCGTAAGTTATATCATCATTTCCTGTAGAAGACAACTCCAAAAGGAAATCTGTGTCTCATTTTTGCCAATTTTGGTCTTGTTCTTATTATACTGATATTTAAATCAACTTCAAAGTTCAAAACTGTGAGTCGCTCGATTTTGTAAAGAAATATTCCGTTAAATGTCAATAGAATGAGAACTAGACAAAAATTGATAAAACCGGGACACAGATTTCCTGTTGGAGTTTTTTTCTACAGGAAAAGATGAAGTAAGTTACATCAAGTTGAAAATAGCATTCAAAAAATTCAAATTAAATTTTGAATTAATTTTGTTTTAAATCCAAATATCTTCACAACCTACGCGTTTACAGCGAACAAATTTATATATTTGGATTCCTTAAAAATGTGCTGTCAAGACATTTATGAGGCATAGTTTTAGCTGCATAAAGACAAGTTCTAGAGGGTGTGTAAAGGTGTGTGCAGGAGGGCTCAGTACTCTTAAGACAGGGTATCTTGAAACTTCACCTTGAATAATCCCCTGGGTGTAGGGGTTCTACGGTTGGCTGACGGACTAATATAACATTATTCGTAATTGGAATATGGTACCTGATAATAAAATATAGAAATCAGTGAAAGTGTTCCTAATATTTTAATATATAGCGCATCATTATTCTTCCAGTATTTCCTATGCCTTATTTGGTATTAGGTTTTTTGTTTATATTAAGGATTAAGGCCAACCAGATAACCAGTACTAAGAAAAGCTAAATTCGAAGACTTACTCAGCATAAATTTACCGTCCATGTTGTGTAAATATTTTCAAACTAGAATAACCAGTTTCAGAAATACATCACTACACCAAGATTCGATAGAACAGGTAGTTTAACCAAATTCAATATAGTAGTTCTGCATCCATAAAGATTGTAAATTGAAAACGTGTACACTCAACCGATAATTGGAAATGACCCCTCAGTGACGTGACCTCATTAGCGTTAAATTAAAATTATTTTTTTCATCAATATATTCAATGCTGATTAAATCCGTGCCTTATATTAGACATTTAAATTAAAATTAAGGAACTTATTGCGATTTGCGTAATCCTACCCTAATCTTATGAAGCATACGTTTTCTTTATCAGGAGTACTACAGTAAATTTCAACTCTGACCCCGAGAAGAAGTGGGGATTTCTGGAAGTATATGATTCAGTCTCTCACCAAGGCATCTCAAGCCTTTACTCACATGGGGTGCAGACAAAATTAGGGATTTAGGGCTCTTCTGAGAATTGACTGCTAGACTGATATTTAACAGCGACTAGAGAGAACGGACAGAATGTCCGACGAAACAAGGGCTCGCCCCAAATGCTTATTTCTAGGAAAGAGTACGAGCTAGATTAAAAGATAGAACCCGGACAGTTTTTCCTTCCGGACCTTCTGTTCTTTTACACAGAAACCTAGTTCATTATCCCACTATACTAATAGTTATACAAAGGCCAATGCAAATTATTACTCCCGGTGCTATTTAACTATCACTGAACTATAGTTGCCAATCATCTCCGGGCATTTCGAATGAATGATCTTGATCTAATACCGAATGATCAATAATCAAGAAGAAAAATAAACAGATTAATACAAGAAAGCTTTGAAATTACGCATGCAGTATTTTTTTTTAATTACGTCGTCGACTAACCGTAGGTTGGATCTGACAACGATAGCTTAAACAATGTTACCTGTGTATACCTCCTGTAAATGTTACACGATATTTGATCTCTCCTTCATAATGCATTTTCGGAAAACTCCTCTGAGCAGAATATCACGCTGTTGTCATTCGTTACTAACGTGCTCGGTATTGATTTGTAGAGCACTCTATCTGGATTAACGTAAATATACTCATGGTGTTGAGTATCACAAATATCAACAAGCAATAGGTCAACGAGATATTAATATTTAAAAAGACAATAGATTCGAAGCGCGTCGACCCGTTAATTGCTTATACCGAGATTGTGTTGAGCTTTGGAAATACCATTACCACTAATGTTAGCCACACATGATTTGTATTGATATATCCCATAGTTTTCTTGGTAATGCATGAACTATTATGACGCATATGCTATTAATGAATGCAGGGCTGTATACGTCAAATTGCTAAAACCTCGATAGGTTTGTGATCTATTATCCCGCGCACAATATATACAAATCTACACGATATTATCAACGCGAAGATGTTAGGCAAATAGTTGGTTTTAAAGGTCCAAACTGAAATTATATGCCACAAAAACTGCTTAACGAAAATTCTCTTCCATATTATAGCCCTAATACGTCTAGTGGTAGAAGATCTGAACCCAACAGTGTCCTGACATTGCACATTTGGCGAATGACCCAACACACCGTATGCTCACTACTGGACTCGACTCCGGTTCGTTATTTTGGGCACTTACAAGAGTGCGACATGTGCAAAATATAATTTGCAGCAGACATGATAGGCCCAAAATTGCTTTAATAAATACAGTATTGCAGGGTGTGCAACTCCTAGGTTCCAATGTCTCGCATGAACAAGAGGACAGGCTCACTGCCAAGCCTTGCTATCACGTGGTATGCCAGACAAAGAATCAAAGAGGCAGCTGCTCAAAATCGACCAAAATGTCCGATGCATTCGCGCGAGAGTACCTGCGTTTTACCTATTAAGAAAATATACAAGCAGGCAGCCGTAAAATAAATTGAATTTTGCATCCATACTCGCGAAAGTTTTTCCCATTGAGCTCATTTATCAATTCCACAAGTGAAATATATCAACAATAAACCATGGATAGCGTATCGACGAGGAATAACCAGAGCTCATTGGATTTGTGAAGTATTCAGCCACCACAGTTTAACCACGGCATTTGAGAAGGGACAAATATCAATTGTGCCCAGAACAAACATGGTATTCCAAGCTCGCTTGAATTTTTCATCTAATAGCTGCATCACCTTTGGTAGGAGAACGTAATCTAGGCGGACTTGGCATGGACCCGGTCAACTCATCCGTGCTGACGGGTGTAATCATCACCACCCAACAGAGCCAACTGCACTGCTGCTTCCTTGTATCCTGGCCGCGAATACATCTGAAAATGTCACACATAAATATTCGTAGGTGTTTAGTCGTTACTTCCACTTCCATCGAGGGAGCACACTACTGATCAGCACATCCGTGATCGTCCATACATTAAGGCGTCGATGAGATCTTCCTCGTACTGACGTTAGTAGCTGTTGGGACATATGTAGAACATGAGCCTGAGCGGCAATCCGTATTTTGTATCTTTCATTCGATGTCTGTGATACATATCATTCCAAAGTACATGTCAAAACCGCCACAAGGGACTGCATGCAATTTATTCACATCTAATGTACATGTATAGTAATAGTTTAAGTTTGTGCATTTTGTATTTAAGAAATGAAAACCAACCAATTTCAACACGAGGGTTCGAAGTGATGCACTCGTGCCCAACGGTACACAATGCTGGATTGTGTGTGTATTATTCTACGTGCCGTCGAGGCACATAGCATAATACACACAGAATGCAGAGTGAGTGAGTGAATAGGGTTTAACCCTATCTGGCCTGGGCTTTTTGGGACCTGAACAGGCCTGGGGAGGGGCCATTTCGGTCCCCTCTAATTCCTTTTCTTATCCCTTGAGCCAGGGGACTGAAACTTACCACTCTATATCCCTGAGCCAAGCTCTACCAGAAAATGTAACAAAATCCAAGATGGCCGCTTTGATGATATCACAGTGACGTCATCTTCAAAAACGGCATTTTTTGGTCGATTTTCCGTCAGATTTTTCGAATTTTTTATTTATGCAATTTGTCTGCAAAAATTGCGTGATAAATTAGTAAATATTTATGTGATGTGAAATAAAAGTTTTTTCCCACTTTTCCTCGCGGAAAAGCAGAAATTTTAAAGAAAAATGACGAAAATATCATTTTTCTGGTACCCCACGTGGTCACCATCTTGAATTTACCCTCGATCCTCTTCTCGTGGGGGTGGGGGGTTATGCAAATAGGCTCAAAATGATCCCAATATGATAAACTATAAAGTTACGGAGTGTCAGCTCTCATTTTTTGTCGTTCCAGAGATAGCGCAGAAAGTTTCGTAGGGGGGGGGTGGCATTTCGGTCCCTTCCCCCCCCCCACCACCACCAGGCCTGTTAGGGTTAAGGTCGCTTTCAACATTTTTCCAGCTATATCACGACGGGGAAGGGAAGGGAGGAGGAGGGGCGGGGGTACCTACTTGTAACAGAGCAGATCCAATGCTGCCATTCTATAGTGCTGTCCCACTGAAATATCATGCCGTAGACAAACATGACACCCCACTCAGTCACATTATACTGACACCGAACGAACCAGTCCTCGTTCTATCCTCTTAATGCTGAGCGTAAGCGAGAAAGCAACAAGTTCTATTTTTCAAGTCTTTGGTATAACCGCTTTGGATTGAACCAAGTACCTACCGCTTACAGAATGCAACATAGGATAGCGTCGAGGCACCTAGGATACTATACGTATTAGTGTTTATCTCGGAAATTAAAGAAAATAAACTCCAAAGTGTTTTATTTTGATACAGTTTGTCAAATTAACATTCAGTGCAATGCATCGTAGTGTTTGATACATTATGGCATTCACTCCTTGTTACATGGCCAAGTCGTTGCTTCGATATACTGCATAAACTGTGCTACTGATATACATGGATTTGACAGAGTTCTAGGAGTTATGCGGGTACGGTTATCCAATGAGTTCATTGTGTTGAAGAAACTAACGCACACTGATGAGTTAAGGCAAGCTTTGCCGTTTTTTTAACACTCTGGGAGAAATTTGTGCTGTGCAGTAAAGGAGGGGATGAAACTTAAATTATGACACTTAACGTAATCTCACTTATGGTCTTCCATAGCAGTTGAATACTAAGTTCGTTTCGGAAACCAGGCAGACTATTGTGTTATCAAATTATGGATATTATATACACACCATACAACCAATATCAGAGTTTGTAACCTTCTAAATTATCGGTGTAACACCCTCTGACTGCACTGGATAGAATTAGTCGGCGCGTGCGCATTCATTCTTAATCAACTTACATGCCAGAGAGATGGAGAATCCATCCAGGATCTGTTACAGAAGAATGAATAAATTAAATGCTCAACTACTTGACGAGAGCACAGAATATAGCGTCTGTGACATTCTAAGCTCACTCCGCTCCATTTAGAAACGGACGATGCTGATTGACCGAGAGCCATGTGCACAAAAAGCTGCTCGCGACGGTTTTAACTTCACGGCAATCAGAGGGTATATCTGATAGGAGAAGGTATACAATCTGATTCCATGAGAATGGGACACAGCATGAAGAAAAATATTTTCACCACACCATTTCTCTCCCAGTGTTGAGGCCATGATTCAGATAACGTGATGATTTAGCGACTGTTTTTCTTACGTCGGCAACCTCCCCACCGCGCATGCTCCGTTTCACAGGCTCATTCCTGCCTCAGTCCCTGCCTTCAATAGCGGAAGTCGACCTTCGCGACGTGGTTACGACGTATAGGGAAACAATAGGGAAATGGGGGTTCCGCTTACTTCTTAGTGTAGCAACTTTGGCCCTACTCAGCATGGTACCCTGGACCTTGGTGGTCAACAAGTTATCAATGTTGGCTGACTCCGAATATCCGCTGAAACAGTAGTTTCGTTCGTAATTTGGAAAAAATACGTTTTCTGTGGGGAATAATTCATCACCGATATCAACGAAATTTTGTTAGAAGTATATGCTTCGGATACCAGTGGTGGTGTTGATTAGGATGTCCGCTGGTGATTTTTTTGGCTTTGGCGGCCATTTTGCCTGTTTTTCCTGCAGGTTATCGTCCTTTCTTAGGCTAAGAGATAGGGATTCCTTTAAAAGCCTCCTAGCCGAGAAATTTTCACAGCAACATCCATTCAATTTGATAAATTTTGATAGACATTGTGGTTATCTGCAAACAGTTAGAATATAAGAAAAAGATAAATACTATTTATATCAATTTTTCATGAATATGCTTCAAAACTATTGCTATTCCCTATGTTTTCTGGATTATCAAATGGAGCATAGGTCAGCCAACGTAACGATGCCTACAGCTAAAAACTGCACACCAACCTATATTTTTTCTTTGTTTTTTTTATCATATTACACAATTATGAATGCAATCACACACATTATTCAAAAAGTTAATTACTTTGATTTACCAGCAGCGGACATCCTTAGGTTTGAGCAGCGTGCAGACAGACTCACCTAAAATAGTGAAGAAAGCCTTGGTTGAAATGAAAATCATAGTGGTCTCACGATTATTGTAGATCAGTTGTGTACCATTTGAGGATTTCCCTGTCAATCTCAATCAAGTGAAATCTTGATTTAATAATGATACATTGCTGAATGTCGTAACACTGATCATTGCTTTCTACATGCAATCATATCAATCTCAAAAACATGATTCATAAAGGCTTGAATGATTGAATGACTAAATATCTACTGACACAGCACTTTTCCATTCGTGATAATAACTCCTTTGCAGGCTAGCTTCATTAATTGACCGTCTAAGTTCATTAATAGTATCTGTGCTCAAGAAAAATGATCGCCGATATATTAATGTCAGAAGCAATAAAGCATTCTTTTGCTCTACCACATTCAAGAGATATCGTTCATGGGATGTTTCTTTCTTTATAGATTTGGTTGAATTTCTCATTAATAATATCTATGTGGAATTTGGTAACACAGTATATCAATAGCCATCGGTATTCCAATGGGTACTAATTGTGCACCCCTGTTGGCTGACCTATAACTCTTCTGTTATGAATGTGACTATATGCAGGCGCTTTCAAAAACAAATATGCACACGCTTTCGAAAACCATTCAATTCAATGCCCGTTTCTTCTCATTCACCAAACGCTTTATAGACGATCTTCTCGCTGTGGATAATCGCTATATAATGAAGCAGTGAGAGATATATATATCCACTTTCATCGGATATGAAAGACACTACAGATAGCCCTAACAGCACATCATATTTAGACCTATATCTCTATAACAATATAGCGGGCCTTCTCTCTCGTCAGCTTTACGACAAGAGAGATGATTTCAATTTCGAAATCGTAAACTATCCCTTTCAATATTACTATCAATATTCCAGTGGGACCTGCATATGGCGCATACAAATCTCGCCTAGTAGCATTTGCTAGATCCTGTGTTAAATGTGACGATTGTAATCAAGCACATATGGACAGCTGTACATCCACTGGTGGTGACACGATGCAATGAGGGTAGGACAGAATTTGCCAAACTAAATAGTCAACGGAATTGTTCTCTGACCAACTTTCTCGGAATGAGCGCCTGGACGCCAGGACTGACCACGCTGACAGTCGAACTACTTTACGTATTCTTACTCATTAACTTATCTATATGACATTCCTTTTTATTTCTATGGTGAACTGAGATATAAATTGAATTGAAAAGCGATCGGTACGTTCCACAAATTCGGTGGTTGACATGTTTGGTGCTTTTTCTTCAGTTATCCATGGGTTTCTTCCATATTTGAATGCATCCCTCTCCTGAATAGCGTGGGTTTATTAGGAGCGGATGATTTGTCGTCAGTTTGGCAGCTTTTCTTTCCGAAGTTTAAGAGGATCTGCTGTTGAACAAGAGCAGCAAGAGACAAACGTCGCGCCACTACAAACTTGGCAATCTCTCAACAACAACACAGTGTTCACACAAGTGTGAGCGATTAATATTTAGAACATTTATAAAGTGGATGAATACATGGCTATGCATTCTATCGAGCCTTATTTTATTAAAGTCTTTATGCATATACTTGTTGTTTTTTTCTTGTTTCTTTTTCAAATTCTAATAATCAGAATATAAGCGAAATAGAAATCAACAATAACATATATCACCGAAATACAAATGAACTGAAAACACGAGTTGACCAATCGCGAATGTGGAACACAATACATAGGTTATTCGCCTGGAACATTTGTATCAGATAATTCAACATTTGAAATTGTCAGGACGTGATAAACTGATCATAGAAGCTTTAGTCTGCTGTGCCTGGCACCAAAAAGTTAGCTCCTCAGTAATGTTGGCCAAAATGATCGCCATCGCCCTCCGATGCCAAATAGGAAATGAAGGTTGCACTTTAAGATTGTCGTTAAACCGTACGAAATAAAGGTTTAAACGTCGTGGGGTCAGAAATTAACCAATATGGAGGCAAGGGGCAATCCGAGAAGCGGAAAAATATTTCTTCCATTTCTTCAAATTCGGGTATAAGGGCAGAGGATTAGAGTGATTTTTTTAAATGTATCAACATCATTCAATTTTTCTGACTCGGGAATTGGCATAATTTGTTCCTGCACCGGGACAATACCACCCGCCTCGCTCCCAACCCCCATTAACCATGTTAATAAAAAGTTTACAAAAAAGAAAAAACCTTCCAATATTATTTTCCCACGCAGTAAGCCTATTTCAACGACACCGAACATGTTTAGTTTCTTTCTTGGTACGGTAACAAGAACAAAGGTTCAATACTCACATTGAGACCCATGTTACAATTCACCCGAACACTACCGTTGAAGGTAATTCCAGTCCGCGCTGACAAAGTGCGGCACTAAGATATAAAATGGTGTCGTATGGTTACTGGATGTTTAGAGAAAATCTATCAAATGCCGAGTACATTATGCTTTATGTTCACAATAAGGCCCCCAGTAGCTAATTAATGGTGTAGGCTACCATATACGGGAAATTAAATATCATAATTGTATACACCCAACCAGGCCATGTATTAAACTCTACGCAATCATTTGGTGATGTCAACATTTGTCAAGACTTAGATGGGATCAATATACATATTGATTGGCATCGGTGTGCGTTCCCACAACATATTATGCGTTCAATCATTACAAGTTAAAGATAGACCCGGGTCTATAATTTGTGCAGTAACAAATGTGGAACTGTGCAGTAATTTGGTAGAAATGTACTGAAACAGTATTGACGCTATTTTGCTGTGTAGGTGTCTGAAAATTCTCAAAGAAACCTGCTAGTTGACCATACCCCTATAATCAGCCCTCTTGTTCAGATATCGTTGATACGAACTGAAATTCAGTCATTCCATTCTAAACCTAAGTGATGGTGAGATGCAAACTCATTCACCATCTATATGCAAAATTCCAAAACATGTATTGTACCGGTACAGTCATCTTTGAAACTATACTGCAATTTATGATGCAACCATATTGGACGCCATCTTCGATTGAGTTAACCTAAGAAAACAATAAATATTCTCTTATAATAAAAGAAGCAATAACGTTCTGAAGTCGGTAGGTTGAATGGGACCATGGAATCAAGGAACAATGTGATTTGATATTCGCTCATGATTGTGTATGATGTCAAGATGCTCGATTTGGCCACATCTATCACCGATGTTTTGGCGAATAACCCGATTATGACAGAGCATAAGCGAAAGTATGTGAAACATCCTCAAGATTTTGATGGACCTAAGATAGCTCCATGGTCTATAATTACGTGAAATGTACCTGACAATGATGGTGGATATGAAAACAAACCTCTTGATTTTTCGAAATTACGAGACAATTGTGTAAATTATTTGATGTTCTATTAAAAAATACCCATTCTGTCCCATTGAAATGTGTGTAAGAAGCCTTATTGGTTGAAAAAATATCAGCTTAGGTGTTTTCGCCGTCATTGCAACATCTATACAAGCAAACTAATAATATACGTGGCAGCCATATTGGCGGCCATTTTGAATTTTCCCAATGAGGAGTTGAGTGAAAAATGGCAACATGGATTGTTTCTATTGTCCTGGTAAATAAGAACAATAATATGATTGTTGTCCATGTTTAACATAAATGCAAACGGGAATACACCGGCCCCTGGATTGATATGCTAACGAGAAAGAAATACATGAAATTCAAGTAAAACTTTAGCGTTTTGCTTATTAAACGATATTCCCAATCTCCGAATACCCGCAATCTAATACCTGTTTGAATTAACCAATGTATATTCTATTGCAGCATTTGGTGGAAGGGATGCATCATATGACATGCAGCATGCACCGCTCGAGAACGGTTTCACGCGATATTTCTATTATCTCCATTGATTTGAACATGCTGAGGAACAAAGTAATTGCGTGATAATAAAAATGCCTGCATTGATGTATCCACCTGTATGCATGTCATGATTGTGTGTATTAAAATACGGATATTCAGACACTGTCAACACAGTCGTAGAAAAGTCTTGGATGGATTATTCTGTTCATCAGTATTACATATTGAACAACCGATACATCATTTATTCATAATTCCCATGACACTTGTCGTTTTAAAGAGCAGGGTGTTTGCGTAATCTAGTCAAGTCTAACGTGATCCATAAGGTTGCATGCATGCATGTCAAGATTGCGTGTTGTAAGATAAAGACAATCAGTAAGGTATACTCTCAAAAAACTCGTAGAAAACAAATATATGAATTATCCTGTTTATCTACGATTCATATTGAACACGCAATACATCGTTTGGTCGTGTCAAATCTTTAGTGTTGTATGTTTGTCGAAAGAACGAAAAGCAAGAAATAAGACAAGCATGTGGAAAATGTCGTGATGCCTTTTCATCATGCTATGGTTCAGGTAGCCGTATAAATACAAAAAAAAACAGAATACAATACTGGAGTATTAATTTTTATTAACCTTTTTTTATCCTCAAACTCATTTCAACGCAACATCAGTTTCATTTTCAAACTGCGTGGTTGCAAATCTGATTCCCGAATACATCAGTTCGTATAATATGTAGGTTTTATTTCTTGATTGGTGCGAGAAGAAGCTATGTTGTTATTGTGATCTGGTGGTAGAAAACGACGAGAATAATATTTAATTAAAAATTAATCAACTTAATAGGTGTTAAAAACACGATCCGTTTATGCCGCGAGAAATGTCTTAGCACTACAGTGTGAATTTCTCTATTGAAACGTCACGCAATAATTTTGCGACGAATAAATTATTTATAAATTACAGAGCTTGATTTGATCATTCAAGGATATTCAAGTCAAACCACTATTGATTAGTTAGCGCTATCATTGTGATGAGTGTCAGTGGGAACCTTCCATCGAGCAAATGTGCCAAGTTCACATGGGTAGCCATAAAGGAAACTGACATTCAGACACAACGGAATGGTATTATCTGACAGTCTCGCAAACATATTTAGTTCATATTATGAAACCATTAACACTTGACGGGGTAGCCATATACGATTTTGAATTAAACGGAAAGTGCCCTGAGAACAATAAACCTACTAACAGTGGTGACTGTCCAACCCACTTTATGATTTTTTTTCTTTGGTAGGCATTTTATGAATATCAATGAGCAGAACCGACAAAAAAATCAACTCTTCTGGTCGTCAGCGAACACTGTCCACGTATTGGAGAAAGAGGCATCTGTGGAACAAGCACGTTTGCGTTGGGCGATGTTGGCATACTAGAATCTGCTAGATATCACATACGTTCGAAATCCCGGTGTAGATATTGCATACCGTTCGCAATGTGTTCGCAATTCCCAGTGTTTGATAACGGTATGCCTATTTCTATTCGTTAATATGTTAGACCGATCATGTTGATATTTTGTTAACAAAGAATGTTAATCTTTTATTTTACTGGTCTCCTGCAGATGTCAACTTGTCGTATAAGGAACGGCATCCCTGTAACTAGTGGCTGGTGATAGTAATCTCTATCAATCTTCTGTATGCCAGTGCATAAAAGTCCGATGTCACTGAGGTTTCTGGTGAGACAAACACCATAATGAAGATCCCCACAACTCTCATTCTCTGTTAAAGGAATACCGTTGTTTATAGGGTTTGAGTTCAAATACAAGTCTAATCAGGGTAGAATGCAATTTATCGCTTGACCTGGGAACATAATTTAGATTTCCACCAAATTATTAAATGATATACCAGTATTAACACAATATTTTAACGCCAATCTCGGAGATGTTGAAGATGTTAAGTAACATTTGACCAGTTGTCGCACTGCTTAAATATAATGTATAATTATCAATGCAATCATAGAGTTTCTTTTTGCGACAAAGAATGTTTCACTTACATGAAGTATCTACCACACTTGACCAATAAAAAATGAATGTCAACACAGTATGCCGTGAAACCGGAATCGGTGCTGCGCGGCTTTTTAATAAAAAGTATAGACGCAGTCGGTTAGTGATATCATGACTGTTAAAGGATTTTCAAATGTGATAGCTTATTTGGACGATTTCCTCGTTTCTGGAGATACATAAGAGGAATGCCTTCTTTGTCTTAAAACATTGCTGCAGCTACCGAGAAAATTGAGTTTTCCCAATTTTGGACTCCATTGAGATTGGTGTGCATGTAGAGAAAAATGTAGATAAACACCGGGGGTATTCAAGTAAAAAGATACGGGTAGATAACCGGGCAAAAAGTTTTCCCCCGATCCACCATACCTTGAGTCCGGTCTTAGCAGATGTGTTCTGCGAGGAACTGTTCTTGGAGGACACCAATAAGTTATTTAGACTATCAACCAAACAGGACATTTTGCTCGTATTATGGTACATGTAGCTTAAATAGTTTTTACATCTCCTACATGCCCATATTATATGGGCAGCCTTTATTTTTAGAGCCTGGCACATCTTCACACCATTTATAGTCATCGTATGCCAAAACATTAACGTTCAGATTTATATAAGCTCGGTTATTCTTCCCAATATATCTTCTAATGACATCCGATGACCAGGCCACCTTAAATAGATTTTGTGGCGCTTTTCCTTCACTGGCTGGAATTAGTCTTAAATATTGAGATTAAAATGCACAAATATTCTACTTGTGTCTAGATGTGCAAAGTAGCACTATTCTAGGAACGTTCACTGGTCAAAAACTGACGAAAACCCCGGCACCACCTTCTTGATGCCATGCATTGTTTACAGGGTTCTAAGAGACTGTCATCCATACGTTTTTATGATCATGGCTTCTCTAAAAAATGACAACTGTAGAAGAGTTTCGTAGCCAGTGAAAGTGAAATACGCAACACCTGAGCAAGCCCAACTCAATAGAATCTCACAATATTTGCTGTAACAGTGATTACGTAATCGGCCTGTATAAAAATAAACACGTTGGTAAATAAAAAAAATTGAACGAATAATCGATTTCCTTATTCAGCGAGGTTTTCTCCGTGTTCTTACTTTTTTCCAATTTCACCAATTTCCCAAGAAACTGAGGTACCAAGCATATTTTTTGTGAAGCTTATGTCCAAAGCGTAATTATTCAAACATTCTTTAAAGATTAAAGAATTAATCTAAGTTGAAAAAAAAAAATTCTTAAACTGCGCATATTCAGATGAAAATATCTTCGACAGCCTGAAGTCATCGTGTTCTTGGAGTGCCTAAGTATTCACGTACTAAGTTACTCCTATGCAGGGAGAAGTCGCATTATGTACCCACTGTGGTTTGCTAAGAATGTTTGCAGGCTGATATCATCAAGTTAAATCCTCTTTTGGACGTGCAGTTCGTTTCAAATCCCGATAAAGCAAATTCAATCGGAGAAACGAAATGATTTTTATGGAATAGGACCTGTTGTGACCGAATCAAGTAGGAAAAGGTGTAGGAGCCTCCTCACTCACCAGATGCCCGCACACTGAGAACTACTGTCTGTCTCACATTACGCTGCGGTGAGGTTTTCGTGGATTTATCAGTTAATATAACACATTAGCTGTCGAAACTCACCATATATTCCAAACTCTATCTGTGCAATTATTTGTCATCAAAAATATTTCCCTGACATTAGAAATTGTTGAAAAAAAATCGCCAAAGCTTGTCTCGTCCGAGCAACCGACGTACATTGTTGTGAAACCAACCGGGCAAGTCCATTTTCACCCACAGGAGAGGCACAGCGCTAGGGGAAGTAACTCATCCCACATATTCTGCACTGAAAGCAAAAGGAAGAATTATCTCCCCTAGTACACTACCACTCTCCGGTTCCTATGGGGGAAAATGGACTTGCCCGCTCGTCGGCAAGAACGGGTCTACAACGTGCGGTTGTTGGAGATTTTTTGAACAATTTTTCATGTCAGGAAAATAGTTTTGATGACAAATAATTGCACAGATAGAGTTTGGAATATATGGTGAGTTTCGACAGCTAATGTGTTATATTAACTGATAAATCCACGAAAACCTCGCCGCAGCGTAATGTGAGACAGACAGTAAGTGGGGAGCGGGGGATGTCATCATAGCCAATACAGACTCCAAAACCGACATTCAGTAGTCAGCCATCGTCTATGAAAATATTCGGCGTCAATATCCGAAAGTGCTTATGTATCATACACGATCAGCATCAAAAAGCGAGCAGATATCAAATAAGCATATATAAGGACATCTAGTTTCTTGCACGAGAGAAGTGGTCAACAGTTTTCAGCTAAGTCGGCCAGACATTACCATGTTTCTATCATCAAATCCGTAATACTGAACACTGTATCTGTTGGTTATACATACGAAAAGATAAGTGAATAAATGTGATTTAATATTGGGAAATATGAAATGCCTACCAATGAAGAGCCAGAAAATATGGGACCAACTGACATTTTATATCACTGATCAAGCCCAGTTTGATTTCGTGTATGTATTTATTCTGCGTTATCAATTGAAATGAAGACGAGAACATTGGATAACTCTACTGGACAGCAGTTTATGCGCTTATTGAGTAACAACATCGAAAATCATGGGAAATTAGCCTCGATGAGCCTTAGACCCAAAAACAGGCCAATTGCTCGACTAATTCATCAAAACAGTTATCCGAAGAATGCCTGCTGGAAATGTTACAAATATAAAGAGTATAGTTAACCTATATTATTATTTCACAGTTTATCTCATTCCAGCCCGACGTGGTATTACTGAATTTTTGAGCACATTCACACAATTAGAAAGGTAGGTAGTGAGCTGATACCGTTATTTTATGTATAGGTATAAACAACAACAAAGTGAAATTAGAGTTCCTGATTAGTCTTGTGTCAGCTCGTTTCGCTTGGTGACCAATTCTCTGTAGTCGGCGTACGATAGTTGACCCACCGCACTGTTTCCAATATCTGCCAGTCGTTCGGGTGTGCATACCACTCTAGCCGGCAAATCAGATACAGATTTTGGCTGCTGATCTAGATCAAGGTATCCACACAATTCCGACAGCATATCTTCTATATTCTGGGAAACTTTCGTGAAGTCTGGACGCTCTTTTGGGTTTTCCAGCCAGCAATCAAGAATGAGTTGATATCTATTTGAATATATAAAAAAAATAGTTTTTTTATGCACATATATGGTGATAACTTTATTTTTTTTTGTATCCAGAGTATACTGTACTATAAGCCGGAACATGATTAGCTACATTATTGTTCATTGGTTCAGTCCACTTTTATCAACTTTTCTACAATTAATATATATCACTTTACGTCGCTGGGATGCTGTTCAAGTGCATTTAATTGTTCACGTCATTGACGCCTTGACGGGCGAACACAAACTACAGCATAGCAAACTATTTGTCACCGCAACGTTTTTGTAATTCTTCAGGTGCATATGAATATCCCAGTAATTAAATTTCGTACAGAACCCAAACATATCATATAGATAATTATTCTGAAATTGGCTCAGAAAATTGGCCTCTTAACTTTTATGCCACACACATATACACTATACATTACATAATAACAAAAATGCATACTTAACTAAGTAGTTACCACGCGTATATGGATGACGATGTAGCAGTTAATCAAACACGTGACACGAACCGTAAGTCGTACAAACACATACAAGTGAAAGAAAAGACGTATCGTCATCATGAAATGTGTGTCCTGTTCATGATTAGAGGTTTGTACGAGGGCTCACATGGTGTCGGGGCAGGTGTCCGGTTTGTTAAGTCGCATACCAGTCTCGAGTTCTGGTAAAACTTGTCCGTTGTCCAGATCTGGATAAGGTACCTTACCAAGGGTGAAGATTTCCCAGACGGTAACGCCATATGACCACTGTAACAAGATAGACAGTTTCATTTCTCTACATAATTGTACACAATTTGAAATAACGTATCGCTTTTTAACGTAATCGTCATATCCTCTTTGAACATAATTCTCGGATACTTCGAACCGGTGGAATGTCACTGGCTCTGGCGAGAATCCAACTCACGGGGAACAAACCCACCGCTCCGTCAACTGAGCTACGATTGCAAGAGATTCTTTTTATGGAGCAGCTACTTTCTTTTTAGTCGAGTGAAAGAGGACTGTAACTTAAGTTATTTGAGAGAAATCGGTTTGTTGCTTAAGTTTTAATGTGTGTATGTTTTAATGTGTTATTAACTTGAATACTTAGAATTTTGTTTGATCGTCGCTATATAGCTGAAATATTGCTGAACGCGACGTTAAACCTGAATTCTCTCCCTTATGTAACATTCTCGATCGCCATACCCATGAACACAACCATGTCGATTATTCAGAAAGGAATAGTTTAGTTCATGGAAGACGAGCTGGATTCCGGGCTTTCGACTCTTTCCAGACTACATTGACTAAGTTAATTGATTCTTTGTCTGGCCTCATTGATCGAGGTGATCTAATTGAACCAGTCTTTCTTGATTTACGGAAAGCTTTTGTGTTAGAAAAAACTTCGTATATATGGAATAACATATACAGCCTTGTACTTATATCTTCTCTACATAACAGACAGCAATCAAATAACCAAAACTACCAAGAAAATCGAACCCAATCTATATTTGTTAACCGGTATCAAGAATGTTTGCTCTTTATGCCGGAAAGAAGTTGTATAATAGATTTATCCTGTCTCATATCGATTGTTGCCTCTCCCTTGCTCTCTGGGGTTTCCAATCGCAAGTTCAGTTGTATTTGCCTTATCTGTTTATCTATATATCATAAGTTTATATCCTTCATATATGTTAGAAATATTTACTTTTTATCGACCAGGTAGAACACTTAAATCTTCAACGAAGAAACTTTTAAATGTCCCCTTTGCTCGGACTGAACTTTATAAACAGTGTTTTAGGATACAAAGAGCCTGCCTTTTTAAAGAATTATCATGGGGGTTCAAAATGCTAAATCAGGTTTATCTTTCAAAAGAGCCTGTATATAATTTTATCTTAGCCAGTTTTTATTATATACTCAGATCTGATTTATTACTATACACAATTCTATCTTAGCCAGCTTTTATGATATCCCCAGATCTGATTTTACACTGTACACAATTCTATCTTAGTAAGTTTGTTATTATATTCTCAGATCTATTGTGCCTGTAATATTATCCTGCATATAAGTTTTTTTTATTATTGTCAAACGATCGCGTTGTAGCCCACGACCCCCCGTCGGTTTAGAGATCATGTGAACAATCAATATGGCACGACCATATCATGTGACATTACCGGTGTGGAGGTTTAGAATGTCCTGTGGCTAAGAGTATCCGTCCCCTGTTTTTAACCCAGCTAGGACACTTTTCTCCACATTGGGGACAAGTGTCCGTCCTTGGTTGCAAAAGTAAAGGATATGAAAAGAGACAATAATCACCGGGGCATTCTTGTCCATCACAACGGCCAGCGAGGAGTGCCGAAAGAACAGCATGCAAAGAAACCTGTGTGCCGATAGTTTAGTTTTTGGTTCCCAAATCGCTGGAGTCAGAATATCCAGAAACTCTCGTCCAAAAACTGGCTGAGCTAATATTGTCGCTTAACACTAGGCACGTGGAAAAGGTTTACGCAAAGGCCAACATCACCCAGTTTCTTGAAAGAAACAGCTTTCACTTTTGTAACCTGCAAAGCCACACACCTAAAGCCCGGCGCACACGAGAGCTATCAGCTGAGCTAACGGCCTCAATTGCCTGTCAGCTCAGGGGCTAGCTCCCGTGGGCAGTTTTTGGTGAGTTTTTGGCCTCGCGAGGCCGGGAGCTCAGCTGATAGCTCTCGTGTGCGCCAGGCCTAATCAAGGCAATAATTTATACCGTATATCGACAAAATATGCTTACAACATCCGTGTAGGAGGTGAAAACTCGGTCTTGAAGACTTTCCAGAGCCATCCACTTTATAGGGAGCAGCTTATTCTTGTCTTGTCTGTAATAGCTGTTGGCGTAGACATCTCTGCTCAATCCAAAGTCCGCCACCTTCACCACCATACGACTATCTAACCTTTGATTCAATAATAAAACACACACAAACTCTCAGTTTTCCATCCACGTACGTATCAGCATCTATTAAACATATATATATGGTGAAACAATCTTTAGCGCTGTGTAAATCATGTGGGATCGCCGATTATATCTCTTCTTTAGACTCCTATTTATTGATGATCGAATACAAATTTATTCCTATAACTTAAATGCACACATGACTGGACTAACCATATCGTCCATTCTACAAGAAAATCAGTGAAATCTCAATCCGAAGGGCATCACTGTGAAGGAACAAGTCGTTTGGCTAGTGTGTTCCTGACCGTATCTGGCCTGGGCTTTTGGGACCTGTCCAGGCCTGCGGGGACCATTTACCATCTATCCCCTCAATATTTTCTTGTCCCTTGCTCTAGGGGGACGAAACTTACCACACAATTTTCTCGGGTCAAGCTCTACCAGGAAATGTAAAAACAAATCAAGATGACCGCCTTGATGACGTCACAGTGACGTCATTTTCAAAATAGCATTTTGGGGTCGATTTTTCGGTCTGTGATTTCTTTTTTCCCCGCAAAAACTTCATGATAAATTAGTGAATATTTGTCGGTGAAATAGAATAGTTTTTTGACCACTTTTCCCCAGCAGAAAAGTGAAGATTTTGATGGAAAATGACGATAATCACTTTCCTGGTACCCCACATGACCGCCATTTTGAATTATCCATGATCCTATGCTCAGGGGATTATGCAGATAGGCTCCAAATAACCCCAATATGATATAGTACAAATTCACGGAGTATCAGCTCTCAATGTTTTGTCGTTTTGGACAGAATATTTGGTAGGGAACCCATAACACCACCCCCCCCCCCCCCCCCCGAGGTCTTGGAGGGTTAATTTATCTACTATTTTTCAGTACACGAGAGAGAGCTAAAGATATTATCATTATTTCGCTTATACACTCTCAGAAATTTTCAGGTAAAAGTCATGAACTGCTCAGGTTGTATATCCACAACTCAATTTCACGGATTTTGGCTGAAAAAGATCCCGGAATGAGAGGATTTTCCCTGTAATTCAGGCAAATTTATCATCCTGATTAGTAAGTTCCTGACCTTATTCAGGTACGTAAAATCCCGTGAAATTCAGGTAATTTAGCTTTAATTCATGGTTGATATACCTGAATTTCAGAAAATTATCTTTGGATTTCAGGTAAAATCCCTCAAATTGAGTTGTGTGTGTGCAACCTGATCTATTCAGGATTATTCTCTGAATATTTCTGAGGGTGTAGTGAATCGCATGGTTAAAACGATTTTCGAAAATATTCATCAATATACGATCTAACGAAAGGTAATTAACTATGCCGTAATCTTCAGGCTCTGTTTCAATTCCAGAAGAACCTCGACCAGGATTGGAGCGTAGGTTCGACGACAACTGACATGCAGTTTCTGGCAGCCAAATCCCGGTGTACAACTTTCATGTTAGCAAGATAGGCCATCCCTCTGGCGACGTGTAGAGAGAATGATAGCAACTGTGTTACATCTGGTGACTAAAAATGAATAGATAATTATATAGATATAGTATATTAAATCAGTTTCTCTCTGGATACAATTGTGTAACAATTATCACCAGCTATGTTACAAAACAAAAACGAGGGTGAACATTTTAATTTAGAAATTGCGGTAAAGTGCTTTTGGCTATCTTTTCATTCCAATCTTACATAGTTATATATCTAGGAATTTTGGATATTTTCAAGTAGTTTTGATCATCTTGTACGGAAATCGGAAATTATGGGTGTGTCTACTAGTATTGTACGGTATTTGACCACGGACATTTATACTCATATCCTCACAAAATGACTCAAAACTAAATTCGCAAAAACCAAACCATGTCTTTCTTGTCATCGTCGTAACGGAATTGACGTAAATATTTCTGAAGGTCGCTGTGTTGCATGAACGGTAGCACAATCGTGGGAACATCTGTCTCCGGTTGGACGCAAACTCCGAAAATGCTTAGGACATTAATATGGTTGAATTCCGCCATTACGGTAGCTTCCTCCATAAACGCGCTGATTTCTGGATACACACAGTTATCTGAAATAAAAGATACTGTCGTGGATAAATTTTACTAAATATGTCTAACCTCATCTCATCAAAAATTGGTTTACCAAAGTATCTACACACCGTGCTGTTTTGTGTATTCCCCACTCTGTGTATTCTCCACCATTTTCACGTTATACCTTCTCTCTAGCTTGTCAAACCATCGATATACAGAGTACCGTACGTGACGTTATAAATTTATGCAGCTATCATAGGCGTATGGAGCTGGGAGGTGGCAACATGTGTTCCATTTCTATCACCCAAGCTTTGCTTTGTGCGCTGAAAGTGACTCACTCGTCATTTTTTGTTGCTTTTCTTTCGGTTTGATTTTACACATTTGACACTTTTTGGGCGAATGATTCACCAACAATTGTATTTTTAATCTTTTTTTTTAACAAAGTGAAAGCGTTATAATATTACAAACGTCTGGTCCGTCATTCATAGTTCAGCCGTCGTCCATTAAAGAATATCCGCGTTCATAATCTAAAGATCTATTCCATATTCCATTTTACAGTATTAGCACCAGATTCAAAAAAACAATCATAGTATACATTAACATAGGGTAGTTTCCTGCAAGAGAGAAGCGGTCAACAGTTTTCAATGATGCCGGCAAGACATCATGATGTTCTGAAATATCAAATCCGTATCGCTGATCAGTATTCTTAATATCCATAATATGTCTTTAGAACGTTTGCTAGAACACTTTTGAAATGCCAGGTTCCTTATTCCAGGAACCAGGACACGGCAAAACATGGTCTCGCTCAATCCACACTACATAAAGATCTTCGAGGCAGGTCTTCAATGTGATTGTTTCACTTCAGAGATGAGGAAGTATAATGAAAATATATTTTATAGGCTTTGTCTCCATAGGGACAATTCCCTGAGAGTATAGATACACCGGCGTAGATCATGAAACCGAGAGATTGATAGGGGTCGTGGCTCCGATTCTGCTGTCGATTAATGTATTAGTTCTCTCAAAAGTATTTCGTAAACAACGTATTCGCCGAAGCTTCCTTCACCCCAAATTATCATTTTGTATCAAACAACTGAAATAAATTTTCAAGCAGATAAAGTATTAGGCTTGCCGCTGTTTGTTATACCTAATGCATACAAAGTTTACAAAGTTTCTCCTCTAAACTATCAAATTTGTCCATCAATTCTGATGCTGCAGAATACTACTTTTTTTTATATGGTTACCCCTTTATTATTTGGGTTCAAATTAAACAAAAGTGTCCCATACGGGTAGGATATCTTCTAATGTTGCAGAGCTTCAGTCGGTTTGGCGATATAATGCAGGTAAAATATTGATTGGACTTTGGTGTAAACCTAGGGGTAAAACGGAGACGATGACCCTATTCCCCTCTACGACTGAAAGTAGATAGTCCAAATACGGCAGTCCAAAATAAGGCTATTGAATATTCGTCACATGGTCAGCTTTAAACACCGAATTCAGCTGAAATAATTAATATCCTATACAGTGACATATAGCATTGTCTAACATTGACAGGATATTAATTTATAAAGACTGAACTGTACTCGTAGGCAGTGTGTTGTGCAATGTAAAGCCGAATTGATAAAGCATATTTCATTAATTAATTTTCCACAACTCACCTTTAAGTGTCTTTATTGCAACTTCCTGTGTATGCAGTGGGTTATTATCAGGCCTGTATCGACCTTGCAATACTGTACCAAATGCACCTAGAGAAAAAGAAATTAGGGAATTTTAGATAACTAGCGAAAACCCGTCCTACTGACGGGGCATAACCTAATTATCGCATGTGTACATTAAGAATGAAGCTCGATATGCGAAGGGAATCATGGGAAATAACGAGAAATCTCACCAATGTCTTCACACATCAACGATTTTACCAATCTAATCAGACCCCGTGAATGCCTGTATTAAATATAGAATATGCAAACTTGAAAAATTAGTGACCAAAATTCATTTTTATCATCTTGAATTATCTGAACCATAATTTCTAATCGTGTGAGCGGTCTTCATTGTAGTTGTGATACTTGGTATATGTAGGCTTATTCTATGTTAACAGAGAGGGTGAACAATTGGAGCGATGTTTAAGAGGTGGGGAAAATTGACGGCGTCTGGCTACTAAAAATCAACCATATGACTCCACCGGAAAGCATTACACCTAACATTCATACCCGAGAATTCGGTGGATTCTAGGATGTAGCCTTAGTATCTCAGCCGCGCTTTTATTGCAGCTGTTCATGTGGGGACGGTGAAGTATCCACATGGCCCCTTGTGTCGTCTTACGCGGAATTAGTTACGCTAGCTCGGGAGCTGTGATGACAGATCAGCTCAAACAACTCATCTGATGTTAATGGATGAGCACGGCTGATGAAGTAAACGCCTCAACATCGGGTAAAACTGGTAAATGCAAGAATACCCCAGGAAAACTAACCTGTAATGCCCAAAGCTGACACCTCATGATCACCTACTCACAGCTAATTGAGTTATAAGAACTGTTTGGCAACAACTATATAGTACTATGGTACGGCTAGGCTACAACATGCCATCTCTAAACATAGTTCTGTAATTTGCTGAAGTCCACCTTTTAATAATGGGTAGATGTCTATGTACATTCCCAGGATATCGTGTAACATTCTGTAATAACATTATCCAATCTCAAATCGTCACAGCTGAAAATGAGATGTATTACAGTGCAAGCATTCACCATTGGCGAATTGCTGCAGGGTGTTTTTCTGTGTCATCAGCTTATAGATTATAGGAAGGCCGATTGTGATGAAGCGGACGGCCTGTACATCTCAGCTAAATGAATACATGTGATCTGACTAGGATAAATCAAAATAGTTTACATGCCTTATGCCAGCACAAATTATATGTGCAATTTCCAGAGGTGAGAAAAAATTGAGTCTTTGTGCAACCCAAAATCCCTCATGTATGCTTACCGATAACTATCATGAACAGGACACGTTTGATAATACTTATCAATATTTAGCCTAAAGCAAAAACGTCCACTCCGTCATTCAGTTTTCAGCCGCCGTCAATTAAGCAATTTTAAGCGAAACTCCGAGCGAGGCACGCCTCTATTAAATGCATTAAAAGGGTGGCGGAAAACGATGCCAACGTACTGACAAGAAGTCAGATGACCCTACCAGACAAATATACTAACTACTTATTTCTAATTACATCAAAAGAATCAAAAATAATACCTGTGATGACTTGTACCCCAGTCACTCTTTTATTGTAGTTGTTCATGTTAAAATATTGAATGACATTACCACACGCACCCCCCGCCCCTCCCCAGCACCGGCTTGAGCGGTATTAGATGCAAATATTTCAAAGCGAGACCTATCAAGTCATCTGTTGGAAAATGATGAACTATGTGGTAACACGACTCAAATTAGGGAGTATTTATTGATTGTAGTGAGGCCCGACGCCGACTAAGGGCTTAATTTTCCACAATGTTTACAAGACATAAAACTACAATCACAATGATTTGTTCGATGCACACTCCGTCTAAGACCGACTACGGGAAGCCCCCACTTTTCCGATCTTCCTATAGTTCCCTTCATTCTTCAGTTCATTGTTGAAGCGTATATTGGCATTAGTAACAGATTACCTTTTCCAATTTTCTCCATCGTCTCCAGCCTGTCTGGGCGAATGAGAAGACCATATATAATCATCTGCGACTCGGCGTCTAAGATCATCTTCAACAAAGACCCTATTTGAAGCGGACTATCCTCTGAAATAAAATTTCATTTACATGCATTATTCGACTGTTCTCATACATGTATAATTGGTCACCGTGATCAGGATCGAATCTGGACAGTTTTTGGGATCTTCGTCTTTTTTATGTTTAGAACATTATACTGAAGAAGGTAATTCTAAACATATCACAAAATCCGCAGGGATACGATCGCTTATGTGGTGAAGTCTCATGATTATGATGTCTCTGAATGTCTCTGGAGTTTTTTGTCACTTTTTCTGGATGTTAGAGCAATTTTGGCGGACGATTTGCATTTTGCAACTCAAGTTGGACCGTTGCTGTGGTAACAGATCTGATAGCACGCTTGAAAAATTGCAAAATCTCACAAATCTCACTTTATGTATGTATGATTGAGGGTCTTCTGGTTGAGTGTCTTCTGACTATCTATGACTGCAGTTGTTAAATGCTTCTATCAATAATAGTTAAAAAATTTAATCAACTTTGTCAAATCTAGGTTCACCCGGTCTCAATTTGGAAATTCGGGGAATTTAAATCTTCAAATAGCTCTTTCCATAACACACGATGCCATCATTATGGCTAGCAGTTATATAAAATTAGCATTTTCCCGCAATAACTATTGCGAATAAATGAGCACATCTACATTAAATGGACAGTTTTTAACACAACTGCTAACTGGCACCATGAAGGCCTCCTATTTATTCTCCATAGATTTCATTTTCCAAAATCGAGATTTGTTGTATAATTCTATTTTCATAAACCGTCAGTAGTACAATCATGAAGTTTCATATGTCTGTTTCATGTCAATTGTAAGCAATCTCTAGTTTTTCAGAGCGTGAGCAAATCTATTACAACAACGGTCCTGCCTGATTTGACCTTATCTCAGACTTCGTATATATGATTACAAAAGTATCAAAACACCACTATTCTGTCTGACAGTCCAGAACAATTAGCATGGGACCACTATGAGGAAGTGCAAAGCCACAAACGCAGTACTAAACTGCAATAAAACATATAAATCCAACACGCATATATAGGAGTTCATGCCTGATTGTATCTCTTCAGTCAGGGATGCTTGAGAAACTTGAGGAGAAACATCCCTGTCGGGAACATCGGGAACCCAAAATCTATATATCGTCAAGTGTGAAGAATTGTTTAATGACTTTTTTCGTTCAGTTACGCTAGATTGATATGCTTCCAGTAACTGACACAACAATTAAGCCATGCTACTGCCTGTGTTACCAGTTAGATTTGATATACAGAAGAACCCACTTAATCGCATGTTGCTTAACTGACAATTCTATTTAATCGACTGGGTTGTGAAAACATAAATCCATCATTTTCCCACACTTAGGTCTTGTTAAAGGGGTAGTCTGGATAAATACATAAAATGTTCTTGGATTCAGGGTATGCAATTAACCGTACTACAATGCAAACTGTTGATATTGCATTCCATTCCGTTTCCAGAAAGAATCATATATCATTATCACTTACTCTTATCTTCTTGTTGTGCGATCCCTAGGGACAATGTACTGATCGAACCTCCTCCTGTGGTTATTGAACGATTGTTTTTTCTACGCTTGCGCTGGCGTTTACGACGTCGTCGATAGAGGATCAGCAGAGCAGAGGACATTGGAACTACTAAATACAAAACTACTAAATACAAAATCCTGCTTTTCCTGCGAGGGAAAGTTGGCAAAAATTATTTTATTTCACATCAGGCTATCATTTACTAATTTATCATTCAGTTTTTGTGAACGAAACACGTAGGTAAAAACTTTAAAAAATCTGATCGACAAATCAACAAAAATACATCTTTTTTAAATGACGTCACTGTGACGTCAGCAAAGCGGCCATCTTGGATTTTTTACATTTCCTGGTGGAGCTTCACCCAAGGGTATAGTGCGGTAAGCTTCAGTTTCCTAGCTGAATTAAAATCCGCAGCATGTGGTGTTTCGTGAAAAAAGGGTCTAAATCGAGTGATTCATACACACATTCAGACACGAAGGACTTGAACCGAAGTGCCATTTAATCTGGTCATATGCAGTGGCATTATATCTCAACTGCTGAAAAATCTTTTTGGTCCAAGGGGTCCTTCGTGCCTAAATGATTGTTTGAATCACTCGGTTAGACCCTTTTCAATTTCATGTCATAACTATAATCATACGCAATCGAGATAGAACTTTCACATATTGTGTACATATTTTCTCTTGCCGTTACATTAAAACACAATTATTTCCAGGACATTTGACATTTTCGATAACAACCGCACCGCCTATAGGCTGAAATCCCGACTTATCGTACCATCTCCTTTAAAGACAAAAAGCGGTTCAAATACTTCAAATCGGGAGAACTCACCGGCTATGATACCGAGAAGACTCCAGTCCTGTTTATCTGTAGATTAGAAATTGATATTAAATTAAACGAACGAACATATTGAACTAAATCATGAATATGGTTGTATTGTGCAATACATTCCAATCTATTCTCCAAAGAAAATTCGTCAACCTTGAGCAAATTGGCATCCAGTTCATGGATTTCGGTGATACGTTTCTGAATTAGGCCTGTAGGAGACAACTCATCAACGCTAAACGGGTGCAAACACCGCGAATTCAGCAAATGGTATCACTGGAATCAGTCAAGCGTAGTTTATTCGATATATTCTCATACAGGTCCGGTGGACAGAGATGATACTAATAAACAATGGAAAATAACACAATACAACGATTCAATGAATACAATAAAAAATAAACAAAATAATATATTACGAGTGAAAATTCAGACAATTGCACAACTAGACGATTTAAACTAATTTAAGTAATAAGGCATTTCCTTTTGAGTCGACTGCGCATGCACCCCCGGAAATGGAACTGTCTAAGAACAACCACAGGAGTTAACCACATCGGAGTTTCAGCAAATGATACCAGTCATACGCAACTACTCATGCGCAAACGGAAGTGGAAGTCCCTACCAAGAACGACAGGCGCTAGAGAAAACCAAGTTTCCCCTGTTGTTTGGAGTAGATTTATATGTGGTCCGTTTAGCTGTGGATAGATCGGCTGATTTCTCCATACCATCATTACGACAGCAATAGGTTTGATTTTAACTCGGGGTGTAATGCGGTGTTGTTTAGAGGAACTATCTGGGTGTCTGTGCACCGCTTTCTCAAATGTATCTTCGTTCGTTATATTCTTTAATATATTAAATAAAAACGACCTTTTCTACATCCATTTTGAAGAAGTGGTTCTCTCTAACCCGTTGACTGAACACTATCCCCATTGGCTGGACACTGACCTCATCGCTGGACACCAGCCCCATTGGCTAGACACTGACCCCATTGACTGAACACTCACCCCATTGGCTGGGCACTGACCCCATTGAAATGCTAATGAGTTATTGACATAGAGTTACATGTATCCAACTCGAGTTCTTGATAACGGAAAACTGTATAAGTATACACCTTCGTTACAAACCGGTGATAAAAGTGTGTCAATGATTTCAATGCGGTGACTACCTGTTCACCGTAACACTAGCGATACCAGAGCCGACACATAGCCATTGATAGTCCGCCCTGATATCGTCATGATGAAGAGTAGTCAGGTGGATACTTCATGTAAGGAAGCACGAGAGAGACTATAAGAGGGTGGAAAACCTGCACCATTCTCTTATTTTCAGCCGTACAAGTGCCATATTAATGAAACACAATGTGGTTCAAAGTAGTTTCTTTGTACAGCAAAGTACAGCTCTGTCTTTGTTAACGCTCTTTGCACCTTCTTAATGGAAGGAAATGAAGTTGACTTTTCAATTTGTCATCAGGAACATTACCTTTTCTCGGTACGGCAGAAGGCAGCGGCACAATGGAAAATCAGAGAGTTTTCTTCTGCCGGCACTTTGAACCGGCAGAATGGAAAGAAGGGTGAGCCTAACCCTGTAACGTGACAATGAAGCGCATCAGAATGAACATGTCTTTCTTGAGAGCGTCACTTTGCAACGTCACAATCAAAGTCAAATCCTGCTTACCAACATCACAATATAACACAATGACTTCTTCCCTCTAGGGTGCACTCCGGAGATTCTTTTATTCGGCATGGAATAGACTATGGGTCCGTTTTTCGGCCACCAGTTGTCGCAAAACCTTCAACCCAAATCACTTATATGTATATATTTTCTGAAAGAGCATGATGAAACTATTATTTTAAGATATAACACTGCTATGTTATAGAAAAATTTAACTCGAACATTCTTCTCCATGCTTGCTTCATTTTTCCTAGAAAGCCCCTTAAAAATGTCGAAAAATGGTCAAATTCGGCTCAATTTCCAGAAAAATCTGTAAGAGTGATTTCAATTAAACTTCTTACTCACGTTCCCTGGTCCGGTCTCAACTTAAAAAGGCAAAAAAAAGGGGGTGAAAATCTAACCGTTTTTTGTCAGATTTTCTTCCCGTAAATGAGTCCCGATTTTTAGGCACACCCAAGGGGCATAACTGAGGCAGGACAAACTTTACTCCATGATCCCGATCAGCGTGTAGACGAAGCCAGCACTCGATTTGTACGTACTCGTTTGCAGCGTTGATAATGCTGAACAGGATGGCATTATAGATATAAGCTATTAAGAAGACAAGAAGAATTATGATGTAGCAGAACAAGGGCAGTCTATCGTATTATGAAATTAGAGAGGGGCCATTACTACGAAACTGCGGAGGGCCACCTTAAGGGGCAGGATGTTTTTACGAAATTAATTATTCACATGTATCGTAATCTCAGAGTGTTTGCGAGTATGGCGGTATACAACACTTGCCAGTTATACATATTATTTTGGGAAATCCGACCGATAACTTTCCCCCTACCCCATCTTTGTTTTGATCAATTTTGCCAATTCTAGCAGGATTTTCGAGAACAAAACTCAAAATTAACCTATTTCTTCTTAATAATGGTCATCCATTCGGCAATATGAAGGCCGTGGTTACTTTTCCGCTTTCCAATGATAGCAGAAACGCGGGAAAATGCAAATAAGCGATGTAACCAAGTCAAATTATTGGTAATTTTGCACTCAATTTTCTCTTAGAAACATGGGAAATACTTCAGAAACATGAGAAATAATTTGTAAAACCATAATAATATACATCCATTCCATCCTTTATGGACTGTAAATGGGTTCTCTTGTAAAGAAAATTTACACTGGCAAATTTATATCATTCTGATAGGACCTCGTTCTGCCATAATATCCACCGAAATCTCAGTCCAGGGGGAGATAACTCCTGTATGGAATACAGTATGCAGTAACCTCAATTGTATACTAATGGACACACTGTGGATTATTTTAATCGAACTCCTGGTCTTCTTTCCACCTGCTTCCGAAAATAGAGCTTCAGGTATAACTAGGCAGTCAAAATTAAACAATCTGGCGTAATGATACATCTCCGCTCCGTAACGGAGTCTACATTAAGATAATGCATAGACTCCACTATTATGCCTTAAGGGTGCACTCCGGAGATTCTTTTATTCGGCATGGAATAGACTATGGGTCCGTTTTTCGGCCACCAGTTGTCGCAAAACCTTCAACCCAAATCACTTATATGTATATATTTTCTGAAAGAGCATGATGAAACTATTATTTTAAGATATAACACTGCTATGTTATAGAAAAATTTAACTCGAACATTCTCCTCCATGCTTGCTTCATTTTTCCTAGAAAACCCCTTAAAAATGTCGAAAAATGGTCAAATTCGGCTCAATTTCCAGAAAAATCTGTAAGAGCGATTTCAATTAAACTTCTTACTCACGTTCCCTGGTCCGGTCTCAACTTAAAAAGGCAAAAAAAAGGGGGTGTTAACCTAACCGTTTTTTGTCAGATTTTCTTCCCGTAAATGAGTCCCGATTTTTAGGCACACCCAAGGGGCATAACTGAGGCAGGACAAACTTTACTCCATGATCCCGATCAGCGTGTAGACGAAGCCAGCACTCGATTTGTACGTACTCGTTTGCAGCGTTGATAATGCTGAATAGGATGGCATTATAGATATAAGCTATTAAGAAGACAAGAAGAATTATGATGTAGCAGAACAAGGGCAGTCTATCGTATTATGAAATTAGAGAGGGGCCATTACTACGAAACTGCGGAGGGCCACCCTACGGCAGAATGGAACGGCACAATGAAAAATGAAATTACAAGCGTCTAGTCCGTCATTCATAATCCAGCCGTCGTCCATTAGAGAATATCCGCGTCCATAATCCAAAGACCTATTCCATTTCCATATAACAGTATTAGCACCAAATTCAAAAAGACAAAAGTATACATAAACATAGGCTTGTTTCCTGCAAGAGAGAAGCGGTCTCTCTCTCTTTCTGCCCGCCGGCACTTTGAACCGGCAGAATGAAAGGAAGGGTTGAGCCTAACCCTGTAACGTCACAATGAAGTCCGTCAGAATGAAGATGTCTTTGTTGAGAGCGTCACTTTGCAACGTCACAATCAAAGCCAATCCTGCTTTCTAATTGGAGGTAGTTGCTATACAAGGTACCTGTTTTGTCGGTACGGCAGAATGGAACGACACAATGAAAAATTTAAGACCATATTTTTTCGAACCGACGCTGCAACGTCGTAATGAAAGACAGTCCCTTTACCTCTTTACGGCAAAATGCAGCGACACAATGGAAGATTAGAGAATTTTCTTCTACCGACACTTTGAACCGGCAGAATGGAAGGAAGGGTGAGCCTAACCCTGTAACGTCACAATGAAGTGCGTCAGAATGAACATGTCTTTCTTCAGAGCGTCACTTTGCAACGTCACAATCAAAGTAAATCCTACTTCTCAGCATCACATAACACAATCACTTTTTCCCTCTACGGCAGAATGGAACGGCACAATGGAAAATGAAAGACTTTCTTTCTGCCGGCACTTTGAAGCGACAGAATGGAAGAGAGCCTAACCCTGTAATGTCACAATGAGGTGCGTCAGAATGAACATGTATTTCATCAGAGCGTCACTTTGCAACGTCACAATCAAAGTCAATCCTGCTTACCAGCATCACAATATAACACAATCACTTTTTCCCTCTACGACAGAATGGAACGGCACAATGGAAAATGAAAGACTTTCTTTCTGCCGGCACTTTGAAGCGACAGAATGGAAGGAAATAAAGCGTTTAATTGATCATCAGAAACATTACTTTTTCTCGGTACGGCAGAATGGCACGTCACAATGAAAAATTTAAGACCATCTTTTTTCGTACTGACGCTGCAGCGTCACAATGAAACACAGTCACTTTAGTTCTTTACGGCAGATTTGCAGCGGCACAATGGAAAATCAGAGACTTTTCTTCTGCCGGCACTTTGGACCGGCAGAATGGAAGGAAAGGGTGAGCCTAACCCTGTAACGTCACAATGAAGTGCGTCAGAATGAAGATGTTTTTCTTGAGAGCGTCACTTTGCAACGTCACAATCAAAGCCAATCCTGCTTTCTAATTGGAGATAGTTGCTAAATAATTAGCTATTACGCTATACAAGGTACAATTTGACATTCGACTTGACATACATTCCGTGACACTGCTTTGACATTCACCTAAACATACATTCCTCCCTAATACAGCTTTGACACTCGATTGCACGTACATTTTACCCTAATACCGCTTTGACACTGCACTTCAGATATATTCCTTCCTAACAGTGCTTTGAAAGTCAACTTCAAGCACACTCATGCCTAACACCCAGCTTCAACATTACCCTAGTTACGCTTTGGTGGAGAAATTATCTGACTTCTATAGCTGAACTGACCCAAACCCTGATAGTTATGAAGCATACCTAACCCTAAGTCCTAATCCCGCTTTGACACTCGACCTGACATACATTCCTCCCTAACACCGCTTTGACAGTCGACTTGACGTACATTCCTCTCTAACACCGTTTTGATAGTCGACTTGACGTACATTCCTCCCTAACAGCGCTTTGACAGTCGACTTCATGTACATTACTCCCTCACTCCGCTTTCACACTCGACTTCACATACATTCATCCCGAACACCGCTTTGACATTCGACTCAACATACATTTTTCCCTAACACTGCTTTGACACTGCACTTCTATAGCTGAAATGACCCTAAACGTGATAGTTATGAAGCATACCTATCCCTAAGTCCTAATCCCGCTTTGACACTCGACCTGACATACATTCCTCCCTAACACCGCTTTGACACTTGACTTGACGTACTCCTCCCTAACACCGCTTTGACACTTGACTTGACGTACATTCCTCCCTAACACCGCTTTGACACTCGACTTTACATACATTCCTCCCTAACACCGGTTGACACTGGACTTCACGTACAATGCAGCCCGAAGACTGCTTTGACATTCGACTCCACATACATTTTTCCCTAACACCGCTTTGACACTGCACTTCAGATATATTCCTTCCTAACAGTGCTTTGAAAGTCAACTTCAAGCACACTCATGCTGAACGCCCAGCTTCGACATTACCCTAGTTACGCTTTGGTGGAGCAATTATCTGACTTCTATAGCTGAAATGACCCTAAACCTGATAGTTATGAAGCATACCTAACCCTGAGTCCTAACACAGCTTTGACACTCGACTTCACATACATTCCTCCCTAACACAGCTTTAACAGTCGACTTCACATACATTCCTCCCCAACACCGCTTTGACATTCAACTTCAAATACATTCCTCCCTAACACCACTTTGACACTCGACTTCACATACATTCCTCCCTAACACCGCTTTGCCACTCGACTTGACATACATTCCTCCCTAACGCTGGTTGACACTCGACTTGACGTACATTCCTCCCTAACACCGCTTTGACACTCGATTTGACATACATTCCTCCCTAACACCGCTTTGACACTCGACTTGACGTACATTCCTCCCTAACACCGCTTTGACACTCGACTTCACATACATTCCTCCCTAACGCCGCTTTGACACTTGACTCCACACATTTCTCCCAAACAACAATTTGACATTCGACTTGACATACATTCCGTGACACTGCTTTGACACTCACCTAAACATACATTCCTCCCTAATACAGCTTTGACACTCGATTGCACGTACATTTTTTCCCTAATACCGCTTTGACACTGCACTTCAGATATATTCCTTCCTAACAGTGCTTTGAAAGTCAACTTCAAGCACACTCATGCTGAACGCCCAGCTTCGACATTACCCTAGTTACGCTTTGGTGAAGAAATTATCTGACTTCTATAGCTGAAATGACCCTAAACCTGATAGTTATGAAGCATACCTAACCCTAAGTCCTAATACCGCTTTGACACTCAACATTACATACATTCCTCCCTAACACCGCTTTGACACTCGACTTGACGTACATTCCTCCCTAACACCGCTTTGACACTCGACTTCACATACATTCCTCCCTAACACCGCTTTGACACTTGACTCCACATACATTTCTCCCAAACAACAATTTGACATTCGACTTGACATACATTCCGTGACACTGCTTTGACACTCACCTAAACATGCATTCCTCCCTAATACAGCTTTGACACTCGATTGCACGTACATTTTTCCCTAATACCACTTTGACACTGCACTTCAGATATATTCCTTCCTAACAGTGCTTTGAAAGTCAACTTCAAGCACACTCATGCTGAACGCCCAGCTTCGACATTACCCTAGTTACGCTTTGGTGGAGAAATTATCTGACTTCTATAGCTGAAATGACCCTAAACCTGATAGTTATGAAGCATACCTAACCCTAATTCCTAATACCGCTTTGACACTCAACATTACATACATCCCTCCCTAACACCGCTTTGACACTCGACTTCACATACATTCCTCCCTAACACCGCTTTGACAGTCAACTTCACATACATTCTTCCCTAACACCGCTTTGACATTCAACTTCAAATACGTTCCTCCCTAACACCACTTTGACACTCGACTTCACATACATTCCTCCCTAACACCGCTTTGACACTCGACGTGACATACATTCCTCCCTAACACTGGTTGACACTCGACTTCACGTACATTCTTCCCTAACACCGCTTTGACACTCGACTTGACGTACATTCCTCCCTAACACCGCTTTGACACTCGACTTCACATACATTCCTCCCTAACACCGCTTTGACTCCACGTACATTCCTCCCTAACAACAATTTGACATTCGACTTGACATACATTCCGTGACACTGCTTTGACACTCACCTAAACATACATTCCTCCCTAATACAGCTTTGACACTCGATTGTACGTACATTTTTCTCTAATACCGCTTTGACACTGCACTTCAGATATATTCCTTCCTAACAGTGCTTTGAAAGTCAACTTCAAGCACACT